>JAJOOF010002273.1:0-41671 GCA_029582545.1 Solanum lignicaule | reverse complement strand
TAACTAGCTCTATAGATAAGGTTTTAACGGACGTCCACGAAAACTTTTGGCAAAAATGTTTTTGAAATTCTAGATCACCAAAAAGTCCATTGACTATAGCACACGAAAATTAGTAAAATGGGGGGTTTACCAGATCCGAGGGTCATTTGATTTTGAAAATGGGACATTTTGGCCGTGAGGGTTAACTGGCTCCATAGCTAAGGTCTTAACGGATGTCCCCAAAAAAATTTGGCAAAAATGAGGTCGAAATTCCGTATCACCAAAAAGTCCATGGACTATAGCACACAAAAATCAATAAAATGGGGGGGTTTACCTGATCCGGGGGTCATTTGACCTTGAAAATGGGACGTTTTGGCCGTGAGGGTTAACTGGCTCCATAGCTAAGGTATTAACGGACATCCTGGAAAAAAAATGGCAAAAATTATGTCGAAATTCCAGATCACCAAAAACTCCATGGACTATAGCACACGAAAATCGGCCAAATGGGGGGTTTACTTGCTCTAGGGCTCATTTGATCTTCAAAATGGGACGTTTTGGCCGTGAGGACTAACTGGCTCTATATCTAAGGTCTTAACGGACGTCCACGAAAACTTTTGGCAAAAATGAGGTCGGAATTCTAGATCACCAAAAAGTCCATGGACTATAGCTAAGGAAAATCGGCAATATGAGGGGTTTACCTGATCCGGGGGTCGTTTGCCCTTCAAAATAGGACGTTTTAGCCGTGAGTGCTAACTGGCTCCATAGCTAAGGTCTTAACGGATATCCACGAAAATATTTGGCAAAAATTATATCGGAATCCAGATCTCCGAAAAGTTCATGGATTATAGCACACGAAAATCGGCAAAATGGGGGGTTTACCTGCTCTGGGGTTCATTTAACCTTCAAAATAGGACGTTTTGGCCGTGAAGGATAACTAGCTCTATAGATAAGGTTTTAACGGATGTCCATGAAAACTTTTGGCAAAAATGTTTTCGAAATTCTAGATCACCAAAATGTCCATTGACTATAGCACACGAAAATCAGTAAAATGGGGGGTTTACCAGATCCGAGGGTCATTTGATTTTGAAAATGGGACATTTTGGCCGTGAGGGTTAACTGGCTCCATAGCAAAGGTCTTAACGGATGTCTCCAAAAAAATTTGGCAAAAATGAAGTCAGAATTCCGTATCACCAAAAAGTCCATGGACTATAGCACACAAAAATCAATAAAATAGGGGGTTTACCTGATCCGGGGGTCATTTGACCTTGAAAATGGGACGTTTTGGCCGTGAGGGTTAACTGGCTCCATAGCTAAGGTCTTAACGGACATCCTGGAAAAAAAATGGCAAAAATTATGTAGGAATTCCAGAACACCAAAAACTCCATGAACTATAGCACACGAAAATCGGCCAAATGGGGGGTTTACCTGCTCTAGGGCTCATTTGATCTTCAAAATGGGACGTTTTGGCCGTGAGGACTAACTGGCTCTATATCTAAGGTCTTAACGGACGTCCACGAAAACTTTTGGCAAAAATGAGGTCGGAATTCTAGATCACCAAAAAGTTCATGGACTATAGCAAACGAAAATCGGCAATACGAGGGGTTTACCTGATCCGGGGGTCGTTTGCCCTTCAAAATAGGACGTTTTAGCCGTGAGTGCTAACTGGCTCCATAGCTAAGGTCTTAACGGATATCTACGAAAAATTTTGGCAAAAATTATATCGGAATCTAGATCTTTGAAAAGTCCATGGATTATAGCACACGAAAATCGGCAAAAATGAGGGGTTTACCTGCTCTGGGGCTCATTTAACCTTCAAAATGGACGTTTTGGCCGTGAGGGCTAACTAGCTCCATAGCTAATGTCTTAACGGACGTCCAGAAAATTTTTTGGCAGAAATGTGCTTGTAATTCTAAATCACCAAAAAGTCCAAAGACTATAGCACGCGAAAATCAGTAAAATGGGGGATTTATCTGATCCGGAGGTCGTTTGACCCTGAAAATTGGACGTTTTGGCCATGAGGGTAAACTGGCTCCATAGCTAAGTTCTTAACGGATAGCCACGAAAATTTTAGCAAAAATTATATCGGAATTCCAGATCTCCGAAAAGTCCATGGATTATAGCACACGAAAATCGGCAAAAATGAGGGGTTTACCTACTCTTGGGGGTCATTTGACCTTCAAAATTGGACGTTTTGGTCGTGAGGGCTAACTAGCTGCATAGCTAAAGTCTTAACGGACGTCCAAAAAAAATTTTGGCAGAAATGTGCTCGTAATTCTATATCACCAAAAAGTCCATGTACTATAGCACGTGAAAATCGAAAAAATGGGAGCTTTACCTGATCCTGGGGGTGTTTTACCTTGAAAATGGGACGTTTTGGCCGTGAGGGTTAACTGGCTCCATAGCTTAGGTCTTAACGGACGTCCACGAAAAATTTTGGCAAAAATTATGTCGAAATTCCAGATCACCAAAAAGTCCATGGACTAGCACACGAAAATTGGCAAAATGGGGGGTTTACCTGCTCTGGGCTCATTTGACCTTAAAAATGGGACGATTTGGCCTTGAGGGCTAACTGGATCTATATCTAAGGTCTTAATGGACGTCCACAAAAACTTTTGGCAAAAATGAGGTCGGAATTCTAGATCACCAAAAAGTCCATGGAGTATAGCAAACGAAAATCGTCAAAATAGGGATTTACCTGATTCGGGGGTCGTTTGACCTTGAAAATGGGACGTTTTGGCCGTGAGGGATAACTGGCTCCATAGCTAAGGTCTTAACGGACGTCCAGGAAACATTTTGGCAAAACTTATGTCGGAATTCCAGATCACCAAAAAGTACATTTATTATAGCACACGAAAATCAGCAAAATGAGGGGTTTACCTGCTCTGGGGATCATTTTACCTACAAAATGGGACGTGTTGGCCGTGACGGATAACTGGCTCCATAGTTAAGGTCTTAACGGACGTCCACAAAAAATTTCGGCAAAAATGTGCTCGGAATTTTGGATCACCAAAAAGTCTGTGGACTATAGCACACGAAAATTGGCAAAATGGGGGGTTTACCTGATCCTGAGGGTGTTTGACCTTGAAGATAGAACGTTTTGGTCGTGAGGCTACACTAGTTCCATTGCTAAGGTCTTAACGGATATCCACGAAAAATTTTGGCAAAAATTATGTCGAATATCCAGATAACCCAAAAGTTCATGGATTATAGCACACGAAAATCGGCAAAATGGGGGCTTTACCTGCTCTAATGCTCATTTGACCTTCAAAATGGTATGTCAAGGCCTTGAGGGCTAACTGGCTCCGTAGTAAAGGTATTAATGGACGTCCACGAAAATTTTTGGCAAAATTGAGCTCGAAATTCTAGATCACCAAAAAGTCCATGTACTATAGCACATGAAAATTGGCAAAATGGGTGGTTTACCTGATCCGGGGGTCGTTTGACCTTTAAAATTGGACGTTTTGGCCATGAGGGTTAACTGGATCCATAGGAAAAGTCTTAACGGTCGTCCACGAAAAATTTTGGCAAAAATTAAATCAAAATTTCAGATCACCAAAAGGTACATGTATTATATCACACGAAAATCAGCAAAATGAGGGGTTTATCCGCTCTGGGGCTCATTTTACCTTCATAATGAGACGTTTTGGCCGTGAGGGATAACTAGCTCCATAGCTAAGGTCTTAACTGAAGTCCACAAAAAATTTTAACAAAAATATGGTCGTAATTCCACATCACCAAAAAGTCCATTGATTATAGCACACGAAACTCGGTAAATAGGGGGTTTACCTTATCCTGGGGGTGTTTGACCTTGAAAATGGGACGTTTTGGCCGTGAGGGTTAAATGACTCCATAGCTCAGGTCTAAACGGACGTCCACGAAAATTTTTGGTAAAAATTATATCAGAATTCCAGATCATCAAAAAGTCCATGGACTATAGCACACGAAAATCAATAAAATGGGGGGTTTACCTGATCCGAGGGGTGTTTGACCTTGAAAATGGGATGTTTTGGCTGTGAGGGTTAACTGCCTCCATATCTAAGGTCTTAACGAAAGTCTACAAAAAATTTTGGCAAAAATTATGGTGGAATTTCGTATCACCAATAAGTCCATGGACTATAGCACACGAAAATCAACAAAATGGTGGGTTTAACTGCTCTGGGGAAAATTTTAACTTCAAAATGGGGCGTTTTGGCCGTTAGGGCTAACTGGCACTATAACTAAGGTCTTAATGGACGTCCACAAAAAAATTTGGCAAAAATGAGGTTCGAATTCTAGATCACCAAAAAGTCCATTGACTATAGCACACGAAAATCAGTAAAATAGGGGGTTTACCTGATTCGGGGGTCGTTTGACCTTGAAAATTGGATGTTTTGGTCGTGAGGGTTATTTGGCTCCATAGTTAAGGTTTTAACAGACGTCAATGTAAACTTTTGGCAAAAATGAGCTCGGATTCCATATCACCAAAAAGTCCATGGACTATAGCACACGGAAATTGGCAAAATTGGGTGTTTAGCTGATCCGGTGGTCTTTTTACCTTGAAAATGGGATGTTTTGACCGTGAGGGTTAACTGGCTCTATAGCTAAGATCTTAACGGACGTCCAAGAAAAATATTGGCAAAAATTATGTCAAAATTCTGGATAACCAAAAAGTCCATGGATTATAGCACACGAAAATCGGCAAAATGAGGGGTTAACCTTCTCTAGGGCTCATTTGACCTTCAAAATGGGATGTTTTGGCCGTGAGAGCTAACTGGATCCATAGCTACGGTCTTAACGGAAGTCCACAAAAAATTTTGGCAAAAATGTGCTCGGAATTCCACATCACCAAAAAGTCAATGGACTATAGCACACGAAACTCGGTAAAATTGAGGGTTTACCTGATCCTGGGTGTATTTGACCTTGAAAATGGGACGTTTTGTCTATGAGGGATAACTGGCTCCATAGTTATGGTCTTAACGGACGTCCACGAAAAATTTTGGTCAATATTATATCGAAATTCCAGATCACCAAAAAGTGTATGGACTATAGCATACGAAAATCGGCAAAATGGGGGGTTTACCGGCTCTGGGGATCATTTGACCTTCAAAAAGGGACGTTTAGGCCGTGAGGGCTAACTAGATCCATAGCTAATGTCTTAACGGATGTTCACAAAAAATTTCGGCAAAAATGTGCTCGAAATTCCATATCACCAAAAAGTAAATGGACTATAGCACACGAAAATCGGCGAAATGGGGGTTTTACCTGATCCTGGCGGTGTTTTACCTTGAAAATGGGACGTTATGGCCATGAGGGTTAACTGGCTCCATAGCTAAGGTCTTAACGGACGTCCACGAAAAATCTTGGCAAAAATTATATCAGAATTCCAGATCACCAAAAAGTCCATGGACTATGGCACATGAAACTCGGCAAAATGGGGGGTTTATCTGCTATAACGCTCATTTGACCTTCAAAATAGGATGTTTAGGCTATAACGGCTAACTGGCTCTGCAGTTAAAATGTTAAGGGACGTCCACGAAAAATTTTGACAAAAATGAGTTCGGTATTCTAGATCACCAAAAAGTCCATGGACTATAGCCCACGAAAATCGACAAAATGGTGGGTTTAACTGCTCTGGAGCACATTTTACCTTCAAAATGGGACGTTTTGGCCTTCAAGGCTAACTGGAACCATAGCTAAGGTCTTAATTGACGTCTAAGAAAAAATTTCGCAAAAATGAGGTCGGAATTCTAGATCACCAAAAAATCCATGGACTATAGCACACGAAAATCAGTAAAATAGGGGGGTTTAACTGATTCGGGGGTCGTTTGACCTTGAAATGGGACGTTTTGGCCGTGAGGGTTAACTGCCTTCATAGCTAAAGTCTTAACGGATGTCCACGAAAAATCTTGGCAAAAATTATATAGGAATTCCAGATGACCAAAAAGTCCATGGACTATAGCATACGAAAATCGGCAAAATGGGGGGTTTAACTGCTTTGGGGATCATTTGACCTTCAAAATGGGACGTTTAGGCCGTGAGGGCTAACTGTATCCATAGCTAAGGTCTTAACGGACGTCCACAAAAAATTTCGGCAAAAATGTGCTCGTAATTCCAGATCACCAAAAAGTCCATGGACTATAGCACACGAAAATCAGTAAAATGGGGGGTTTAACAGATCCGAGGGTCGTTTGACGTTGAAAAAGGGACATTTTGGCCGTGAGGGTTAACTGGCTCCATAGCTAAGGTCTTAATGGATGCCCACCAAAAGTTTTGCAAAAATGAGCTCGGAATTCTAGATCAACAAAAAGTCCATGGACTATAGCATACGAAAATCGGCAAAATGGGGGGTTTACGTGCTCTGGGGATCATTTAACCTTCAAAATAGGATGTTTTGTCCGTGAAGGTTAGCTGGCTTTATAGCAAAGGTTTTAACGGACGTCCACGAAAATTTTTGGCAAAAATGAGGTAGGAATTCTAGATCATCAAAAAGTCCATGAAGTATAAGCAAACGAAAATCGTCAAAATGGGGATTTATCTGATCCGATGGTCGTTTGACCTTGAAAATGGGACGTTTTGGCCATGAGGGTTAACTGGCTCCATAGCAATAGTCATAATGGACGTCCACAAAAAAATTTGGCAAAAATTATTTCGGACTTCCAAATCACCACAAAGTCCATTGACTATAGCACACGAAAATCGGCAAAATGAGGGGTTTACCTGCTCTGGGGCATATTTCACTTTCAAAATAGGACGTTTTGGCCGTGAGGGCTAATTGGCTCCATAGCTAATGTCTTAACGAATGTCCACAAAAAATTTAGGCAAAAATGAGCTCTAAATTCCAGATCACCAAAAAGTTCATGGACTATAGCACACGAAAATCGCCAAAATGGGGGGTTTACCTGATCCGGCGGTGTTTAACCTTGAAAATGGGACGTTTTGGCCGTGACTGTTAATTGGCTACATAGCTAAGCTCTTAAAGGACCTCCATAAAAAAATTTGGCTAAAATTATTTCGGAAATTCAGATCACCAAAAAGTCCATGGACTATAGCACATGAAAATCGGTAAAATGGGGGGTTTACCTCCTCTAAGTCTCATTTGACCTTCAAAATCGGACGTTTTGGCCGTGAGGCCTAACTAGCTCCAAATCTAAGGTCTTAATGAAAGTCTACGAAAAATTTTGGCAAAAATGAGGTCAGAATTCTAAATCACCAAAAAGTCCATAGGCTGTAGCACACGAAAACCGGCAAAATAGGGGGTTTACCTGATCCGGGGGGAGTTTGACCTTGAAAATGGGATGTTTTAGCCGTGAGGGTAACTGGCTCCATAGCTAAGGTTTTAACGGACGTCCACGATAACTTTTGGTAAAAATGATCTCGGAATTCCAGATCACCAAAAAGTCCATTGACTATAAGCACACGAAAATCAGTAAAATAGGGGGTTTACCTGATCCGAGGGTTGTTTGACCTTGAAAATGGGACGTTTTGGCCGTGAGGGTTAACAGGCTCCATAGCTAAGGTCTTCACGGATGTCCACAAAAAATTTCGGCAAAAATGATATCGGAATTCCATATCACCAAAAAGCCCATGAACTATAGCACACGAAAATCAATAAAATGGGGGATTTACCTGATTCGGCGGTCGTTTGACCTTGAAAATGGGACGTTTTGGCCGTGAAGGTTAACTGGTTCTATAGCTACGGTCGTAACGGATGTCCACGAAATTTTTTTATAAAAATTATGTTGGAAACCAGATCACCAAAAAGTCCATGGACTATAGCACACGAAAATCGACAAAATTGTGGGTTTAACTACTCTGGGGAACATTTTACCTTCAAAATGGGACGTTTTGGCTCTTAGGGCTAACTGGCACCATAGCTAAGATATTAATGGACGTCCACGAAAAAATTTGGCAAAACTGAGGTCGGAATTCTAGATCACCAAAAAGTCCATGGACTATAGCACAAGAAAATCAGTAAAATGGGGGGTTTACCTGATCCGGGGGTGGTTTGACCTTGAAAATTGGATGTTTTGGCCGTGAGGGTTAACTTGTTCCATAGCTAAGGTCTTAACGGACGTCCACGAAAAATTTTGGTCAAAATTATATCGGAATTCCAGATCACCAAAAAGCCCATGGATTATAGCAAACGAAAATTGGCAAAATGATTGGTTAACCTTCTTTGGGGATTATTTGACCTCCAAAATGAGACGTTTTGGCCGTGAGGGCTAACTGGATTCATAGATAAGGTCTTACCGGACGTCCACAAAAATTTTGGCAAAAATGTGCTCGGAATTCCACATCACCAAATAGTCAATGGACTATAGCACACGAAACTTGGGAAAATGAGGGGTTTACCTGATCCTGGGGGTGTTTGACCTTTAAAATGAGACGTTTTGGCCGTGGGGGTTAACTGGCTCCATAGCTAAGGTCTGAACGGACGTCCATGAAAAATGTTGGCAAAAATTACATCGAAATTCCAGATCACCAAAAAGTCCATGGACTATAGCACGCGAAACCGGCAAAATGGGGGACTTACCTGCTCTAATGCTCATTTGACCTTCAAAATGGGATGTTTAGGTCGTAAGGGTTAACTGGCTTCGTAGTTAAGGTATTAAAGGACGTCCATGAAAAATTTTGGCAAAAATGAGCTCGGTATTCTAGATCACCCAAAAGTCCATGGACTATAGCACATGAAAATTGGCAATATGGAGGTTTACCTGATCCGGGTGTCGTTTGACCTTGAAAATTAGACGTTTTGGCCGTGAGGATTAACTGGATCCATAGCTAAGGTCTTAACGGACGTCCACAAAATATTTTGGCAAAAATTAAATCGGAATCCAGATCACCAAAAAGTACATGTATTATAGCACACGAAAATCAGCAAAATGAGGTGTTTATCTGCTCTGGGGATCATTTTACCTACAAAATGGGACGTTTTGGCCGTGAGGGATAACTAGCTCCATACTTAAGGTCTTAACGGACGTCCACAAAAAATTTCGGCAAAAATGAGCTCGGAATTCCACATCACCAAAAAGTCCATGGACTATAGCAGTCGAAAATCGGAAAAATAGGGGGTTTACCAAATCCTAGGGGTGTTTGACCTTGAAAATGGGACGTTTTGGCCGTGAGGATTAGCTGGCTCCATAGCAAAGGTCTTAATGGACATCCACAAAAACTTTTTGCAAAAATGAGGTCGAAATTCTAGATCACCAAAAAGTTCATGGACTATAGCAAACAAAAATCGGCAAAATGAGGGGTTTACCTGATCAGCGGGTCGTTTGACCTTCAAAATAGGACGTTTTGGCTGTGAGGTCTAACTGGCTCCATAGCTATGGTTTTAACGGACGTCCACGATAACTTTTGGCAAAAATGAGCTCGAATTCCAGAACACCAAAAAGTCCATGGACTATAGCACATGAAAATTGGCAAAATGGGGGATTTACCTGATTCGGGGGTCGTTTGTCCTTGAAAATGGGACGTTTTGGCCGTGAGGGTTAACTGGCTCCATAGCTAAGGTCTTAACTGACGTCCATGAAAAAATTTGGCAAAAATTATATCGAAATTCCATTTCACCAAAAAGTACATGTATTATATAACACGAAAATCGGCAAAATGAGTGGTTTACCTGCTCAGGGCCTCATTTTACCTTCAAAATGGGTCGTTTTTGCCGTGAGGGATAACTGGCTCCATAGCTAAGGTCTTAACAGACGTCTTTAAAAAATTTTGGGAAAAATGTGCTCGGAATTCGAGATCACCAAAAAGTCAACGGACTATAGAGCACACGAAAATCGGCAAAATGGGGGGTTTACCTTCTCTGGGGATCATTTAACCTTCAAAATAGGACGTTTTGGCCGTGAGGGATAACTGGCTCTATTGCTAAGGTTTTAACGGACGTTCACGAAAGCTTTTGGCAAAAATGATCTCAGAATTTCAGATCACCAAAAAGTCAATGGACTATAGCACACGAAAATCAGTAAAATGGGGGGTTTACCTAATCCGAGGGTCGTTTGACCTTGAAAAAGGGACGTTTTGGCCGTGAGGGTTAACTGACTCCATAGCCAAGGTCTTAACGGATGTCCACCAAAATTTTCGGCAAAAATGTGGTCGGAATTCCACATCACCAAAAAGTCCATTGACTATAACACACGAAACTCGGCAAAATGGGGGGTTTACCTTATCCTGGGGGTGTTTGACCTTGAAAATTGGACGTTTTGGCCGTGAGGGTTAAATGACTCCATAGCTCAGGTCTAAACGGACGTCCACGAAAAATTTTGGCAAAAATTATATCGGAATTCCAGATCACCAAAAAGTCCATGGACTATAGCACACGAAAATCGGCAAAATGGGGGGTTTACCTGCTCTTACGCTCATTTGACCTTCAAAATGGGATGTTTAGGCCGTAAGGGCTAACTGGCTCCGTAGTTTGGGTATTAATGGACTTCAACGAAAAATTTTGGCAAAAATGAGCTCGGTATTCAACATCACCAAAAAGTCCATGGACTATAGCATATGAGAATTGGCAAAATGGTGGATTTACCTGATCCGGGGGTCGTTTGACCTTGAAAATGGGAAGTTTTGGCCGTGAGGGTTAACTGCCTTCATATCTAAGGTCTTAACGTATGTCCACGAAAAATCTTAGCAAAAATTATATCGGAATTCCAGATGACCAAAAAGACCATGGGCTATAGCACACGAAAATCGGCAAAATGGGGGGTTTACCTGCTCTGAGGATCATTTGACCTTCAAAATGGGACGTTTTGGCCGTGAGGGATAACTAGCTCCATACTTAAGGTCTTAACGGACGTCCACAAAAAATTTTGGCAAAAATGTGCTCGGAATTCCACATCACCAAAAAGTCCATAGACTATAGCACTCGAAAATTGGAAAAATGGGGGGTTTACCTAATCCTAGGGGTGTTTGACCTTGAAAATGGGACGTTTTGGCCGTGTGGATTAGCTGGCTCCATAGCAAATGTCTTAATGGACGTCCACGAAAACTTTTTTCAAAAATGAGGTCGGAATTCTAGATCACCAAAAAGTTCATGGACTATAGCAAACGAAAATCGGTAAAATGAGGGGTTTACCTGATCAGCGAGTCATTTGACCTTCAAAATAGGACGTTTTGGCCGTGAGGGCTAACTGTCTCCATAGCTATGGTTTTAACGGACGTCCACGATAACTTTTGGCAAAAATGAGCTCGGAATTCCAGATCACCAAAAAGTCCATGGACTGTAACACACGAAAATTGGCAAAATGGGGGATTTACCTGATACGGGGGTCGTTTGTTCTTGAAAATGGGACATTTTGGCCTTGAGGGTTAACTTGCTCCATAGCTAAGGTCTTAACCGACGTCCACGAAAAATTTTGGCAAAAATTATATCGGAATTCCATTTCACCAAAAAGTACATGTATTATACAACATGAAAATTGACAAAATGAGGGGTTTACCTGGTCTGGCCTCATTTTACCTTCAAAATGGGTCGTTTTGGCCGTGAGGGATAACTGGCTCCATAGCTAAGGTCTTAACGGACGTCTTCAAAAAATTTTGGGAAAAATGTGCTCGGAATTCCAGATCACCAAAAAGTCCATGGACCTGCTCTGGGGATCATTTAACCTTCAAAATAGGACGTTTTGGCCGTGAGGGATAACTGGCTCTATTGCTAGGGTTTTAACGGACGTTCACGAAAGCTTTCGTCAAAAATGATCTCGGAATTCCAGATCACCAAAAAGTCCATGGACTATAGCACATGAAAATCAGTAAAATGGGGGGTTTACCTGATCCGAGGGTCGTTTGACCTTGAAAAAGGGACGTTTTGGCCGTGAGGGTTAACTGGCTCCATAGCTAAAGTCTTAACGGATGTCCACCAAAATGGGGGGTGTTACTTGCTCTGGCGATCATTTAACCTTCAAAATAGGACGTTTTGGCCGTGAGGGTTAGTTGGCTTCATAGGGAAGGTCTTAACGGACGTCCACGAAAATATTTGGCAAAAATGAGGTCGAAATTCTAGATCACCAAAAAGTCCATGGACTATAAGCAAACGAAAATCGTCAAAATGGGGGTTTACCTGATCCGAGGGCCAGTTGACCTTGAAAATGGGACGTTTTGGCCGTGAGGGCTAACTGGATCCATAGCTAAAGTCTTAACGGACGTCCACAAAAAATTTTGGGAAAAATTATGTCGGAAATCCAGATGACCAAAAAGTCCATGGACTATAGCAAACGAAAATCGGCAAAATGAGGGGTTAACCTTCTCTAGGGCTCATTTGACCTTCAAAATGAGACGTTTTGGCCATGAGGGCTAACTTGATCCATAGATAAGGTCTTAACGGACGTCCACAAAAAATTTAGGCAAAATTGTGCTCGGAATTCCACATCACTAAAAAGTCAATGGACTATAGCACACGAAACTCGGCAAGATGGGGGGTTTACCTGATCCTGGGGTGTTTGACCCTAAAAATGGGACGATTTGGCCGTGAGGGTTAACTGGCTCAACAGCTAAGCTCTTAACGGACATCCACGAAAAATTTTGGCAAAAATTATATCGAAATTCCTGATCACAAAAAAGTACATTTATTATAGCACACGAAAATCAGCAAAATGATGGGTTTACCTGCTCTGGGGATCATTTTACCAACAAAATGGGACGTGTTGGCCGTGAGGGATAACTGGCTCCATAGTTAAGGTCTTAACGGACGTCCAAAAAAAATTTCGGCAAAAATGTGCTCGGAATTCTAGATCACCAAAAAGTCTGTGGACTATAGCACACGAAAATTGGAAAAATGAGGGGTTTACATTATCCTGGGGGTGTTTGACCTTGAAGATAGGACGTTTTGGCCGTGAGGGTACACTGGTTCCATTGCTAAGGTCTTAACAGATGTCCACGAAAAATTATGTCGAAAATCCAGATCACCCAAAAGTCAATGGATTATAGCACACAAAAATAGGCAAAATGGGGGCTTTACCTATTCTAATGCTTATTTTACCTTCAAAATGGTATGTCTAGGCCGTGAGGGCTAACTGGCTCCGTAGTAAAGGTATTAATGGACGTCCACAAAAATTTTCGGCAAAATTGAGCTAGGAATTCTAGATCACCAAAAAGTCCATGGACTATAGCACATGAAAATTGGCAAAATGAGGGGTTTACCTGATCTGGGGGTCGTTTGACCTTCAAAATTGGACGTTTTAGCCGTCAGGGTTAACTGGATCCATAAGTAAGGTCTTAACGAACGTCCACGAAAAATTTTGGCAAAAATTAAATCAGAATTCCAGATCACCGAAAAGTACATGTATTATATCACACGAAAATCAGCAAAATAGCGGGTTTATCTGCTCTGGGGCTCATTTTACCTTCAAAATGGGACGTTTTGGCCGTGAGGGATAACTAGCTCCATAGCTAAGGTCTTAACGGACGTCCAAAAAAATTTCGGCAAAAATGTGGTCGGAATTCCACATCACCAAAAAGTCCATTGACTATAGCACACGAAACTTGGCAAAATGGGGGGTTTACCTTATCATGGTGGTGTTTGACCTTGAAAATGGGACATTTTGGCCGTGAGGGTTAAATGACTCCATAGCTCAGGTCTAAACGGACGTCCACGAAAAAAATTTACAAAAATTATATCGGAATTCTAGATCACCAAAAAGTCCATGGACTATAGCACACGAAAATCGGCAAAATGGGGGGTTTACCTGCTCTAACGCTCATTTGACCTTCAAAATTGGATATTTAGGCCGTAAGGGCTAACTGGCTCCGTAGTTAAGGTATTAATGGACGTCCACGAAAAATTTTGGCAAAAATGAGCTCGGTATTCAACATCACCAAAAAGTCCATGGACTATAGCATATGAAAATTGGCAAAATGGTGGATTTACCTGATCCGGGGGTCGTTTGACCTTTAAAATGGGAAGTTTTTGCCGTGAGGGTTAACTGCCTTCATATCTAAGGTCTTAACGTATGTCCACGAAAAATCTTAGCAAAAATTATATCGGAATTCCAGATGACCAAAAAGACCATGGGCTAGCACACGAAAATCGGCAAAATGGGGGGTTTACCTGCTCTGGGGATCATTTGACCTTCAAAATGGGACGTTTTGGCCATAAGGGTTAACTGGATCCATATCTAAGGTCTTAACGTACGTCCACAAAAAATTTTGGCAAAAATGTACTCGGATTTCCAGATCACCAAAAAGACAATGGACTATAGCATACGAAAATAGGCAAAATGGGGGGTTTACTTGATCCTGGGGTGTTTGACCTTGAAAATGGGACGTTTTGGCCGTGAGGATTAACTGGCTTCATAGCTAAGGTCTTAACGGACGTCCACGAAAAATTTTGGCAAAAATTATATCGAAATTCCAGATCACCAAAAAGTACATTTATTATAGCACACGAAAATCAGCAAAATTAGGGGTTTACCTGCTCTGGGATCATTTTACCTACAAAATGGGACGTTTTGGCCGTGATGGATAACTGGCTCCATAGTGAAGGTCTTAACGGGCGTCCACAAAAAATTTCGGCAAAAATGTGCTCGGAATTCTAGATCACCAAAAAGTCTGTGGACTATAGCACACGAAAATTGGCAAAATGGGGGGTTTACCTGATCCTGGGGGTGTTTGACCTTCAAAATAGGACGTTTTGGCTTGAGGCTACACTGGTTCCATAGCTAACGTCTTAACGGATGTCCACGAAAAATTTTGGCAAAAATTATGTCAAAAATCCGGATCACCCAAAAGTCCATGGATTATAGAACACGAAAATCGGCAAAATGGGGGGTTTACCTGCTCTAATGCTCATTTGACCTTCAAAATGGGATGGTTAGGCCGTGAGGGCTAACTGGCTCCGTATTAAAGGTATTAATGGACGTCTACGAAAATTTTTGGCAAAAATGAGCACGGAATTCTAGATCACCAAAAATTCCATGGACTATAGCATATAAAAATTGACAAAATGGGGGGGTTTACCTGATCCGGGGGTCATTTGACCTTGAAAATTGGACGTTTTGGCCGTGAGGGTTAACTGCATCCATAGGTAAGGTCTTAACGGACGTCCACGAAATATTTTGGCAAAAGTTATATCGAAATTCCAGATCACCAAAAAGTACATGTATTGTAGCACACAAAAATCAGCAAAATGGTGGGTTTATCTGCTCTGGGTTCATTTTACCTTCAAAATGGGACGTTTCGGCCGTGAAGGATAACTAGCTCCATAGTGAATGTCTTAACGGACGTCCACAAAAAATTTAGGCAAAAATGTGCACGGAATTCTAGATCACCAAAAAGTCTGTGGACTATATAGCACACGAAAATCTGTAAAATGGGGAGTTTACCTGATCCTGGGGGTGTTTGACTTTGAAAATGGGACGTTTTGGCCGTGAGGGTTAGCTGGCTCCGTAGGAAAGGTCTTAAAGGACGTCCACAAAAATTTTGGCTAAAATGAGGTCGGAATTCTAGATCATCAAAAAGTTCATGGACTATAGCAAACGAAAATCGTCAAAATGAGGGTTTAGCTGATCCGGGGGTCGTTAGACCTTGAAAATGGGATGTTTTGGCCATGAGGGTTAACTGGCTCCATAGCGAAGGTCTTAACGGACGTCCACCAAAATTTTTGGCAAAACTTATGTCGGAATTTCAGATCACCAAAAAGTCCATGGACTATAGCACACGAAAATAGGCAAAATGGGGGGTTTACCTGCTCTAGGGTTCATTTAACCTTCAAAATAGGACGTTTTGGCCGTGAAGGATAACTGGCTCTATAGCTAAGATTTTAACGGACGTCCACGAAAACTTTTGGCAAAAATGAGGTCGAAATTCTGTATCACCAAAAAGTCCATGGACTATAGCACACAAAAATCAATAAAATGGGGGGTTTACCTGATCCGGGGGTCGTTTGACCTTGAAAATGGGACGTTTTGGCCGTGAGAGTTAGCTGGTTCCATAGCTAAAGTCTTAACGGACATCCTGGAAAAAAAATGGCAAAAATTAAGTCAAAATTCCAGATCACCAAAAACTCCATGGACTATAGCACACGAAAATCGGCCAAATGGGGGTTTTACTTGCTCTAGGGCTCATTTGATCTTCAAAATGGGACGTTTTGGCCGTGAGGACTAACTGGCTCTATATCTAAGGTCTTAACGGACGTCCACGAAAACTTTTGGCAAAAATGAGGTCGGAATTCTAGATCACCAAAAAGTTCATGGACTATAGCTAACGAAAATCGGCAATATGAGGGGTTTACCTGATCCGGGGGTCGTTTGCCCTTCAAAATAGGACGTTTTGGCCGTGAGGGGTAACTGGCTCCATAGCTAAGGTCTTAACGGATATCCACGAAAATATTTGGCAAAAATTATATCGGAATCCAGATCTCTGAAAAATCAATGGATTATAGCACACGAAAATCGGCAAAAATGAGGGGTTTACCTGCTCTGGGGCTCATTTAACCTTCAAAATGGGACGTTTTGGCCGTGAGGGCTAACTGGCTCCATAGCTAAGGTCTTAACGGACGTCCAGAAATTTTTTTGGCAGAAATGTGCTTGTAATTCCAAATCACCAAAAAGTCCAAGGACTATAGCACGCGAAAATCAGTAAAATAGTGGATTTACCTGATCCGGAGGTCGTTTGACCCTGAAAATTGGATATTTTGGCCATGAGGGTTAACTGGCTCCATAGCTAAGGTCTTAACGGATGTCACGAAAAATTTTGGCAAACATTATATCGGAATTCCAGATCTCCGAAAAGTCCCTGAATTATAACACACGAAAATCAGCAAAAATGAGGGGTTTACCTGCTCTGGGGGTCATTTGACCTTGAAAATGAGACGTTTTGGCCGTAAGGGCTAACTAGCTCCATAACTAAAGTCTTAACGGACGTCCAAAAATTTTTTTGGCAGAAATGGGCTCGTAATTCCAGATCACCAAAAAGTCCATGAACTATAGCACGGGAAAATCGGAAAAATGGGAGCTTTACCTGATCCTGGGGGTGTTTTACCTTGAAAATGGGACGTTTTGGCCGTGAGGGTTAACTGGCTCCATAGCAAAGGTCTTAACGAACGTCTACGAAAAATTTTGGCAAAAATTATGTCGGAATTGCAGATCACCATAAAGTCCATGGACTAGCACACGAAAATCGGTAAAATGGGGGGTTTACCTACTCTGGGGCTCATTTGACCTTAAAAATGGGACGATTTGGCCTTGAGGGATAACTGGATCTATAGCTAAGGTCTTAACGGACGTCCACGAAAACTTTTGGCAAAAATGAGGTCGGTATTCTAGATCACCAAAAACTCCATGGAGTATAGCAAACAAAAATCGTCAAAATGGGGGTTTACCTGATCCGAGGGTCGTTTTACCTTGAAAATGGGACGTTTTGGCCGTGAGGGATAACTGGCTCCATAGCTAAGGTCTTAACGGACGTACACGAAACATTTTGGCAAAAATTATGTCGGAATCCAGATCACCAAAAAGTTCATGGACTATACCACACGAAAATCGACAGAATGTGGGGTTTACCTGCTCTGGGGATCATTTGACCTTCAAAATAGGACGTTTTGGCCGTGAGGGCTAACTAGCTCCATAATTAAGGTTTTAACGGACGTCAATGAAAACTTTTGGCAAAAATGAGCTCGGATTCCAGATCACCAAAAAGTCCATGGACTATAGCACACGAAAATCGGCAAAATGGGGTGTTTAGCTGATTCGGGGGTCTTTTTACCTTGAAAATGGTACGTTTTGAACGTGAGGGTTAACTGGCTCTATAGCTAAGATCTTAATGGACGTCCAAGAAAAATATTGGCAAAAAATTATGTCGAAATTCTGGATTACCAAAAATTCCATTGACTATAGCACACGAAAATCGGCAAAATGAAGGGTTTACCTGCTCTGAGGCTCATTTGACCTACAAAATGGGTCATTTTCGCCGTGACGGCTAACTGGCTCCATAGCTAAGGTCTTCGAGGACGTCCACAATAAATTTCGGCAAAAATGAGCTCGAAATTCCAGATCACCAAAAAGTCCATGGACTATAGCACACGAAAATCAATAAAATGGGGGGTTTACCTGATTCGAGGGGTGTTTGACCTTGAAAATGGGATGTTTTGGCTGTGAGGGTTAACTGCCTCAATATCTAAGGTCTTAACGGACGTCCACAGAAATTTTTGGCAAAAATTATGGTGGAATTCCGTATCACCAATAAGTCATGGACTATAGCACACGAAAATCAACAAAATGGTGGGTTTAACTGCTCTGGGGCAAATTTTACCTTCAAAATGAGGCGTTTTGGCCGTTAGGGCTAACTAGCACTATAGCTAAGGTCTTAATGGACGTCCACGAAAAAATTTGGCAAAAATGAGGTTGGAGTTCTAGATCACCAAAAAGTCCATTGACTATAACACACGAAAATCAGTAAAATGGGGGATTTACCTGATTCGGGGGTCGTTTGACTTTGAAAATTGGATGTTTTGGCCGTGAGGGTTATTTGGCTCCATAACTAAGGTCTTAACGGACGTCCACGAAAAATTTTGGCAAAAATGAGGTCGAAATTCTAGATCACCAAAAAGTCCATGGACTATAAGCAAACGAAAATCGTCAAAATGGGGGTTTACCTGATCCGAGGGCCAGTTGACCTTGAAAATGGGACGTTTTGGCCGTGAGGGCTAACTGGATCCATAGCTAAGGTCTTAACAGACGTCCACAAAAAATTTCGGCAAAAATGTGCTCGGATTTCTAGATCACCAAAAAGTCAATGGACTATAGCACATGAAAATCGGCTAAATGGGGGGTTTACCTGATCCTGTGGTGTTTGACCTTGAAAATGGGACGTTTTGGCCGTGAGGGTTAACTGGCTCCATAGCTAAAGTCTTAAGGACGTCCACAAAAAAATTTGGGAAAAATTATGTCGGAATTCTAGATGACCAAAAAGTCCATGGACTATAGCAAACGAAAATCGGCAAAATGAGAGGTTAACCTTCTCTAGGGTTCATTTGACCTTCAAAATGAGACGTTTTGGCCGTGAGGGCTAACTTGATCCATAGATAAGGTCTTAACGGACGTACACAAAAAATTTAGGCAAAATTGTGCTCGGAATTCCACATCACTAAAAAGTCAATGGACTATAGCACACGAAACTCGGCAAGATGGGGGTTTACCTGATCCTGGTGTGTTTGACCTTGAAAATGGGACTTTTTGGCCGTGAGGGTTAACTGGCTCCATAGCTAAGCTCTTAACGAACATCCACGAAAAATTTTGGCAAAAATTATATCGAAATTCCTGATCACAAAAAAGTACATTTATCATAGCACACGAAAATCAGCAAAATGAGGGGTTTACCTGCTCTGGGGATCATTTTACCAACAAAATGGGACGTGTTGGCCGTGAGGTTTAACTGGCTCCATAGTTAAGGTCTTAACGGACGTCCACAAAAAATTTCGGCAAAAATGTACTCGGAATTCTAGATCACCAAAAAGTCTATGGACTATAGCACACGAAAATTGGCAAAATGGGGGGTTTACATGATCCTGGGGGTGTTTGACCTTGAAGATAGGACGTTTTGGCCATGAGGGTATACTGGTTCCATTTCTAAGGTCTTAACAGATGTCCACGAAAAATTATGTCCAAAATCTAGATCACCCAAAAGTCAATGGATTATAGCACACAAATATAGGCAAAATGGGGGCTTTACCTGCTCTAATGCTCATTTGACCTTCAAAATGGTATGTCTAGGCCGTGAGGGCTAACTGGCTCCGTAGTAAAGGTATTAATGGACGTCCACGAAAATTTTTGGGAAAATTGAGCAAGGAATTCTAGATCACCAAAAAGTTCATGGACTATAGCACATGAAAATTGGCAAAATGAGGGGTTTACCTGATCCGGGGGTCGTTTGACATTCAAAATTGGACGTTTTAGCCGTGAGGGTTAACTGGATCCATAAGTAAGGTCTTAACGAATGTCCACGAAAAATTTTGGCAAAAATTAAATCAGAATTCAAGATTACCAAAAAGTACATGTATTATATCACACGAAAATCAGCAAAATAGCGGGTTTATCTGCTCTGGGGCTCATTTTACCTTCAAAATGGGACGTTTTGGCCGTGAGGGATAACTAGCTCCATAGCTTAGGTCTTAACGGACGTCCACAAAAAATTTCGGCAAAAATGTGGTCGGAATTCCACATCACCAAAAAGTCCATTGACTATAGCACACGAAACTCGGCAAAATGGGGGGTTTACCTTATCCTGGTGGTGTTTGACCTTGAAAATGAGACGTTTTGGCCGTGAGGGTTAAATGACTCCATAGCTCAGGTCTAAACGGACATCCACGAAAAATTTTTGCAAAAATTATATCGGAATTCTAGATCACCAAAAAGTCTATGGACTATAGCACACAAAAATCGGCAAAATGGGGGGTTTACCTGCTCTAACGCTCATTTGACCTTCAAAATGGGATGTTTAGGCCGTAAGGGCTAACTGGCTCCGTAGTTAAGGTATTAACGGACGTCCACGAAAAATTTCGGCAAAAATGTGCTCGAAATTCTAGATCACCAAAAACTCTGTGGACTATAGCACACGAAAATTGGCAAAATGGGGGGTTTACGTGATCCTGGGGGTGTTTGACCTTCAAAATAGGACGTTTTGGCTTGAGGCTACACTGGTTCCATAGCTAACGTCTTAACGGATGTCCACGAAAAATTTTGGCAAAAATTATGTCGAAAATCCAGATCACCCAAAAGTCCATGGATTATAGAACACGAAAATCGGCAAAATGGGGGGTTTACTTGCTCTAATGCTCATTTGACCTTCAAAATGGGATGGTTAGGCCGTGAGGGCTAACTGGCTTCATAGTAAAGGTATTAATGGACGTCCACGAAAATTTTTTTGCAAAAATGAGCACGGAATTCTAGATCACCAAAAATTTCATGGACTATAGCATATAAAAATTGACAAAATGGGGGGTTTACCTGATCCGGGGGTCGTTTGACCTTGAAAATTGGACGTTTTGGCCGTGAGCGTTAATTGCATTCATAGGTAAGGTCTTAACGGACGTCCACGAAATATTTTGGCAAAAGTTATATCGAAATTCCAGATCACCAAAAAGTACATGTAATGTAGCACACCAAAATCAGCAAAATGGCGGGTTTATCTGCTCTGGGGTTCATTTTACCTTCAAAATGGGACGTTTTGGCCGTGAAGGATAATTAGCTCCATAGTGAAGGTCATAACCGATGTCCACGAAATTTTTTTGCAAAAGTTAACTCAGAATTCCAGATCACCAAAAATTCCATGGACTATAGCACACGAAAATCGACAAAATTTGGGGATTTTCCTGCTCTAGGGCACATTTGACCTTCAAAATGGGACGTTTTGGCCGTGAGGGCTAACTGGCTTCATAGCTACGGTCTTAACAGACGTCCACATAAAATTTGGGCAAAATTTATGTTGCAATTCCAGATCACCAAAAAGTCCATGGACTATAGCTCACAAAAATCGGCAAAATGAGGGGTTTACCTGCTCTGGGGCTCATTTGACCTTTAAAATTGGATGTTTTGTCCGTGAGGGTTAATTGGCTCCATAGCTAAGGTCTTAACAAACGTCCACGAAAAATTTTGCAACAAAAATTATGTCGTAATTCAAGATCATCAAAGATTCCATAGACTATAGCATACGAAAATCGGCAAAATGGGAGGTTTAACTCATCCGGGGCACAGTTGTCCTTCAAAATGGAACGTTTTAGCCATGAGGGCTAACTTTCTCAATAGCTAAGGTCTTAACGGTCGTACACGAAAAATCTAGGTAAAAATTATGTCGGAAGTCAGATCACTAACAAATCCATGGACTATAGCACACAAAAAAGTCGGCAAAATTGGGGGTTTTCCTGCTCTGGGAAACATCTATCTTTAAAATGGGACGTTTTGTCCATGAGGGCTAACTGGCTCCATAGCTAAGGTCTTAACGGACGTCCACGAAAACATTTAGCAAAAATTATGTCAAAAATGCAAATCACCAAAAAGTCCATTGACTATAGCTCACGAAAATCGGCAAAATGAGGGGTTTACCTGCTATGGGGTCATTTGACTTTCAAAATTGGACGTTTTGTCCGTGAGGGTTACATGGATCCATAGCTAAGGTCTTAACTGACGTCCACGAAAAATTTTGCAAAAATTATGTCGGAAATCCAGATCACCAAAGAGTCCATGGATTATAGCACACAAAAATCGGCAAAATGGGAGGTTTACCGCTCTGGGGCACATTTGACCTTCAAAATGGGATGTTTTGGCCGTGAGGGCTAATTGGTTCCATAACTAAGGTCTTAACGGATGTCCACGAAAGATTTTGGCAAAAATGAGGTCGGAATTCTAGATCACCAAAAGGTCCAAGGACTATAGCACATAAAAATTAGCAAAATTGGAGGTTTACTTGATTTGGAGTCGTTTGACGTTGAAAATGGGACGTTATGGCCGTGAGGGTTAACTTGCTCCATATATAAGGTCTTAACGGATGTCCACGAAAAAATTTGGTAAAAATTATGTCAGAATTCTAGATCACCATAAAATCCATGGACTATAACACACGAAAATTGGCAAAATTGGGGGTTTTGCTGCTCTGCGACACATTTGTCCTTCAAAGTGGGATGTTTTGGTCGTGTGTGCTAACTGGCTCCATAGTTAAGGTCTTAACGGACATCCACGAAAAAATTTTGCAAAAATTATGTCGAAATTCAAGATCAACGAAAAGTCCATGCACTATAGCACACGAAAATTGGTACTTGCTCTGGGGCACATTTGACCTTCAAAATGGACGTTTTGGCCGTGAGGGATAACTGGATCCATAGCTAAGGTCTTGACGGATGTCCACGAAAATTTTTTGCAAAAATGAGGTCGGAATTATAGATCACCAAAAAGTCCATAGACTATAGCACACGATAATCGGCAAAATGGGGGGTTTACCTGATTCGGGGCACATTTGACCATTAAAATGGGACAATTTGGCTATAAGGGCTAACTTTCACCATAGCTAAGGTCTTAACGGCCGTCAACGAAAAATTTTGACAAAAATTATGTCGAAATCCAGATCACAAAAAGTCCATGGACTATGGCATACGAAAATCAGCAAAATTGGGGGTTTTCCTGCTCTGGGGAACATTTGACCTTTAAAATGGGACGTTTTGGCCGTGAGAGCTAATTGGCTCCATAGATAAGGTCTAAAGGGACGTCCACGAAAAATTTTGGAAAAAATAATGTCGAAATTTCAGATCAACAAAAAGTTCATGGACTATAGCATACGAAAATCGGCAAAATGGGGGGTTTACCTGCTCTGGGGCACATTTGACCTTCAAAATGAAACGTTTTGGCCGTGAGGTCTTACTGGCTCCATACCTCAGGTCTTAACGGACGTCCATAAAAGCTTTTGGCAAAAATGAGGTCGGAATTCTAGATCACCAAAAAATCCACTGACTATAGCACACGAAAATCAGCAAAATGGGGGTTTACCTGATTCGGGGTTCGTTTGACCTTGAAAATGGCACGTTTTGGCCGTGAGGGTTAACTTGTTCGATATCTAAGGTCTTAACGGACGTCCACAAAAAATTTGGGTAAAAAATATGTCGGAATTCCAGATGCTAAAAAGTCCATGGACTATAGCACACGAAAATCGGCAAAATTATTGGTTTTCCTGCTCTGGGGCACATTTGATTATCAAAATGGGATGATTTGGCCGTGAGGGCTAACTGGCTCCATAGCTAAGGTCGTAACGGACGTCCAGAAAAAACTTTTGGGAAAAATGACGTCGGAATTCTATATCACCAAAAAGTCCATTGACTATAGCACACGAAAATTGGCAAAATGGGGGGTTTACCTGATTCGGGGTTCGTTTGACCTTGAAAATGGCACGTTTTGGCCGTGAGGGTTAACTTGATCTATAACTAAGGTCTTAACGGACGTCCACGAAAAATTTGGGCAAAAAAATTTTTGGAATTCCAGATAATAAAAAAGTCTATTGACTATAGCACCCGAAAATTGGCAAAATTGTTGGTTTTTCTTCTCTGGGGCACATTTGACCTTCAAAATGGGACGTAATGGCCGAGAGAGCTAACTGGCTTCATAGCTACGGTCTTAATAGACGTCTACGTAAAATTTGGGCAAAAATTTTGTCAAAATTCCAGATAACCAAAAATTCATTGACTATAGCACACGAAAATTGGCAAAATGGGGGGTTTACCTGCCCTAGGGCACATTTGACCTTCAAAATGGGACGTTTTGGCCGTGAGGGCTTACTGGCTCCATAGCTAAGGTCATAACAGACGTCCACAAAAACTTTTGGTAAAAATGAGGTCAGAATTCTCGATCACCAAAAAGTCCATGGATTATAGCACACGAAAATTGGCAAAATAGGGGGTTTACCTGATCCGGGGGTCGTTTGACCTTGAAAATGCGACGTTTTTGCCGTGAGGGTTAACTTGCTCCATATCTAAGGTCTTAACAGATGTCCACGAAATAATTTGGCAAAAATTATGTCAGAATTTCAGATCACCATAAAGTACATGGATTATAGCACACGAAAATCAGCAAAATGGGGGTTTTACCTGATCCGCTGGTCGTTTGACCTGAAAATGGGACGTTTTTTCCGTGAGGGTTAACTTGCTCCATATATAATGTCTTAACGGATGTCCACGTAAAAATTTGGCTATAATTATGTCGGAATTCCAGATCACCAAAACGTCCATTTACTATAGCACACGAAAATAGGCAAAATTTGGGGATTTTCCTGCTTTGGGTACATTTGACCTTCAAAATGGGATGTTTTGGCCGTGAGGGCTAACTGTCTTCATAGCTACAGTCTTAATAGACGTCCACGTAAAATTTGGGCAAAAATTATGTCGAAATTCCAGATTACCAAAAAGTCAATGTATTATAGCTCCCAAAAATCAGCAAAATGAGGGGTTTACCTGCTCTGAGGTTCATTTGACCTTCAAAATGGGACGTTTTGGCCGTGATGGCTTACTGGCTCCATACCTCAGGTCTTAACGGACGTCCACAAAAAAAACTTTTGGCAAAAATGAGGTCGGAATTCTAGATCACCAAAAGATCCATGGACACGATAATCGGCAAAATTGGGGGTTTACTTGATCCGAGATCGTTTCACCTTGAAAATAAGACGTTTTGGCCGTGAGGGTTAACTTGCTCCATATATAAGGTTTTAACGGTCGTCCACGAAAAATTTTGGTAAAAATTATATCAGAATTCCAGATCACCAAAAAGTTCATGGACTATATCACACAAAAATCGGTAAAATGGGGGGTTTACCTGCTGTGGGGCATACATGACCTTCAAAATGGTAAGTTTTGGCCGTGAGGGCTAACTGGCTCCATAGCTAAGGTCTTAAGGGACGTCCACGAAAACTTTGTGCAAAAATGATGTCGGAATTGTAGATCAACAAAAAGTCCACGGACTATAGCACACGATAATCAGCAAAATGGGGGGTTTACTTGATCCGGGGCATATTTGACCTTCAAAATGGGACGTTTTGGCCGTGAATGATAACTGGCTCCATAGCTAAAGTCTTAATGGACGTTCACGAAAAATTTAGGCAAAAGTTATGTCGGAATTCCAGATCACCAAAAAGTCCATAGACTATGGCACACGAAAATCGGCAAAATTGGGGGTTTTCCTGCTTTGGGGAACATTTGACCGTCAAAATTGGACGTTTGGGCCGTGAGGGCTAACTGGCACCATAGCTAATGTCTTAACGGACGTTCACGAAAAATTTTGTCGAAATTCCATATCACCAAAAAGTCAATGGACTATTGCACACGAAAATCGGCAAAATGAGGGGTTTACCTGCACTGGGTCTCATTTGACCTTCAAAATGGAACGTTTTGTCCGTGAAGGATAACTGGCTCCATAGCTAAGGTCTTAACGGACGTCCTCGAAAATTTTTGGCAAATATTATGTCGGAATTCTAGATCACTAAAAAGTCCATGGACTGTTGCAAACGAAAATCGGCAAAATTTGGGGTTTACCTGCTCTGGGGCACATTTGACCTTCAAAATGGGATGTTTTGGCCGTAAGGGGTAACTGGCTCCATATCTAAGGTCTTAACGGACGTCCATGAAAACTTTTTGCCAAAAATGAGGTCGGAATTCTACATCACCAAAAAGTCCATGGACTATAGCACACGATAATCGGCAAACTAGAGGGTTTACCTGATCCGAGGGACATTTGACCTTCAAAATGGGACGTTTTGGACATGAGGGCTAACTGGCTCCATAGCTAACGTCTTAACGATCGTCCACGAAAAAATTTTGCAAAAATTATGTCGAAATCCAGATCACCAAAAAGTCTGAGGGTTATAGCACACCAAAATAGGCAAAATTGGGTGTTTTCCTGCTCTGGGTCACATTTGATCTTTAAAATGGGACGTTTTGGCTGTGAGAGCTAACTGGCTCCATAGCTAAGGTATTAACGGTCGTCCACGAAAATTTTTGAAAAAAATATGTCGGAATTCCATAACACAAAAAAGTCTATTGACTATGGCACACGAAAATCGGCAAAATCGGGGATTTTCCTTCTGTGGGGCACAATTGACCTTCAAAATGGGACATTTTGGCCATGAGGGCTAACTGGCTCCATAGCTAAGGTCTTAACGGATGTCCACGATAACTTTTGGCTAATATGAGGTCGGAATTCTATATCACCAAAAGGTCCATGGACTATAGTACATGAAAATTAGCAAAATTGGGGGTTTACCTGATTCGATGTCCTTTGACCTTGAAAATGAGACGTTTTGGCCATGAGAGTTAGGTTGCTCCATATCTAAGGTCTTAACGTATTTCCACAAAAAAAATTGGCAAAAATTATGTCGGAATTCCAGATCACCAAAACTTCATGGACTATAGCACACGAAAATCCGCAAAATGGGGGGTTTACCTGATCCAGGGAACATTTGACCTTCAAATTGGGACGTTTAGGCTGTGAGAGATAACTCGCTCCATAGCTAAGGTCTTAACGGACATCCACAAAAACATTTTGCAAAAATAAGGTAGGAATTCTAGATTACCAAAAAGTCCACGACCTATAACACACGATAATCGGCAAAATGGGAGGTTTACCTAATCCGGGGAACTGTTGACCTTCAAAATGGGACGTTTTGGCCGTGAGGGCTAACTTGCTCAATAGCTAAGGTCTTAACGGTCGTCCACGAAAAATTTTGGCAAAAATTATGTCGAAATTCCATATCACTAAAAAGTTCATGGACTATAGCACACGAAATCGGTAAAATGGGGGGTTTACCTGCTTTGGGCACATTTGACGTTCAAAATGGGACGTTTTGGCCGTGAGGACTAATTGGCTCCATAGCTAAGGTCTTAACGGACGTCCACGAAAACTTTTGGCAAAAATGAGGTCAGAATTCTAGATCACCAAACAGTCCATGTACTATAGCACACGAAAATTATCAAAATGAGGGGTTTACCTAATCTGGGGGTCGTTTGACCTTCAATATGGGACATTTTGGCTATCAAGGGTAACTAGCTCCATAGCTAAGGTCATAACGGACGTCCACGAAAAATTTTGTTAAAAATTATGTCGGAATTCTAGATCACCAAATATTCATGGACTATAGGACACGAAAATCGGCAAAATGGGGGGTTTACCTACTCTGGGCATATTTGACCTTCAAAATGGGACGTTTTGGCCGTGAGGGCTAACTGGCTCCATAGCTAAGGTCTTAACGGACGTCCACGAAATCTTTTGACAAAAATGAGGTCGGAATTCTACATCACCAAAAAGTCCATAGACTATAGCAGACGAAAATCGGCAAAATGGGGAGTTTAGCTGCTCTGGAGAACATTTCACCTTCAAAATGGGCTGTTTTGGCCGTAAGGGCTAACTGGCTCCATAGCTAAGGTCTTAACGGACGTCCACAATAATTTTTGGCAAAAATGAGGTCGGAATTTTAGATCACCAAAAAGTCGATGGACTATAGCACACGAAAATTGGCAAAATGGGGGGTTTAGCTGATCCGAGTGTCGTTTGACCTAGAAAATAGGACATTTTGGCCGTTAGGGTTAACTTGCTCCATATCTAAGGTCTTAACGGATGTCCATGAAAAAATTTGGCAAAAATTATGTCGAAATTCTAGATCACCATAAAGTCCATGGACTATAGCACACGAAAATCGGCAAAATTGGGGGTTTTCCTTGTCTACGCCACGTTTAACCTTCAGAATGGTACGTTTTGGCCGTGAGGGCTAACTGTCTCCATAGATAAGGTCTTAACAGATGTCCACGAAAACATTTGTAAAAAATGAGGTCGGAATTCTATATCACCAAAAATTCCATGGATTATAGCACACGAAAATCGGCAAAATGGGGGGTTTACCTGATCCGGGGTCGTTTGACCTTGAAAATGGGACGTTTTGGCCGTGAGGGTTAACTTGCTCCATATCTAAGGTCTTAACGGATGTCCACGAAAAAATTTGGCAAAAATTATGTCAGAATTATAGATCACCATAAAATCCATAGACTATAACACACAAAAATCGGTGGGGGTTTTCCTGCTCTGCAACACATTTGTCCTTCAAAATGGGACGGTTTGGCCATCAGTGCTAACTGGCTTCATAGATAAGGTCTTAACGGACGTCCACAAAAAATTTTGGAAAAAATTATGTTGAAATAACAGATCAACGAAAAGTCCATGGACTATAGCACATGAAAATCGGTACTTGCTCTGGGGCACATTTGACCTTCAAAATGGGACATTTTGGGCGTGAGGGCTAACTGGCTCCATAGCTAAGGTCTTGACGGAAGTCCACAAAAATTTTTTGCAAAAATGAGGTCGGAATTATAGATCACCAAAAAGTCCATAGACTATAGCACACGATAATCGGCAAAATAGGGGGTTTACCTGATTCGGGGCACATTTGACCATTAAAATGGGACAATTTGGCTGTGAGGGCTAACTTTCTCCATAGCTAAGGTCTTAACAGCCATCAACGAAAAATTTTGGCAAAAATTATGTCGGAATTCAGATCACAAAAAAGTCCAGGGACTATAGCATACGAAAATCAGCAAAATTGAGGGTTTTCCTGCTCTGAGGCACATTTGACCTTTAAAATGGGACGTTTTGGCCGTGAGAGCTAATTGGCTCCATAGCTAAGGTCTCAACGTTCGTCCGCGAAAAATTTTGGAAAAAATTATGTCAAAATCCAGATCTACAAAAAGTCCATGGACTATAGCATACGAAAATCGGCAAAATGGGGGGTTTACCTGCTCTGGGGCATATTTGACCTTCAAAATGAAATGTTTTGGCCGTGAGGGCTTACTGGCACCATACCTCAGGTCTTAACGGACATCCATAAAAACTTTTTGCAAAAATGAGGTCGGAATTCTAGATCACCAAAAAGTCCATTGACTATAGCACACGAAAATCAGCAAAATGGGGGGTTTACCTGATTCGGGTTCGTTTGACCTTGAAAATGGCACGTTTTGGCCGTGAGGGTTAACTTGCTCTATATCTAAGGTCTTAACGGACGTCCACGAAAAATTTGGGCAAAAAATATTTCGGAATTCCTGATTATAAAAAAGTCCATTGACTATAGCACACGAAAATTGGCAGAATTGTTGATTTTTTTGCTCTGGGGCACATTTGACCTTCAAAATGGGACGTTATGGCCGAGAGAGTTAACTGTCTTCATAACTACGGTCTTAAAAGACGTCTACGTAAAATTTGGGCAAAAATTATGTCCAAATTCCAGATAACCAAAAATTCATTGACTATAGCACACGAAATAATTTGGCAAAAATTATGTCAGAATTCTAGATCACCATAAAGTATATGGATTATAGCACACAAAAATCAGCAAAATTGGGGGTTTTCCTGCGCTGCGGCACATTTGACTTTCAAAATGGGACATTTTGGCTGTGAAGGCTAACTGGCTCCATAGCAAAGGAATTGAAGGATGTCAACGAAAACTTTTGGTAAAAATGAGGTCAAAATTCTAGATCATCAAAAAGTCCATTATCTATAGTATACGAAAATCAGCAAAATGGGGGGGAGGGGGGGGGTTACTTGATTCGGGGGTCGTTTAACCTTGAAAATGGGACGTTTTGGCCGTGAGGGTTAACGTGCTCCTTAACTAAGGTCTTAATGGACGTCCACGAAAAATTTTGGTAAAAATTATGTCGGAATTCCAAATCACCAAAAAGTTCATGGACAATAGCACACGAAAATCGGTACATGCTCTGGGGCATATTTGACCTTCAAAATGGGACGTTTTGGCCATGAGGGCTAACTGGCTCCATAGCTAAGGTCTTAACGGATGTACACAAAAACTTTTTGCAAAAATGAGGTCGGAATTATAGATCACCAAAAAGTCCATGGACTATAGCACACGATAATCGGCAAAATGGGGGGTTTACCTGATCCGGGGTATAGTTGACCTTCAAAATGGGACGATGTGACCGTGAGGGATAAATTGCTCAATAGCTAAGGTCATAACGGATGTCCACGAAAAAATTTGGCAAAAATTAAGTTGGAAATCCACATCACCAAAAATTCCATGGAAAATAGCACACGAAAATCGGCAAAATTTAGGGATTTTCCTGCTCTGGGGAACATTTGACCTTCAAAATTGGACGTTTTGGCCGTGAGGGCTAACTGGCTTCATAACTACGGTCTTAACAGACGTCCACGTAAAATTTGGGCAAAAATTATGTCGCAATTCTAGATCACCAAAAAGTCCATGAACTATAGCTCACGAAAATTAGCAAAATGAGGGGTTTACCTGCTCTGGGGCTCATTTGACCTTTAAAATTGGACGTTTTGTCCGTGAGGGTTAATTGGCTCCATAGCTAAGGTCTTAACGAAAGTCCATGAAAAATTTTGCAACAAAAATTATGTCGGAATTTAAGATCATCAAAGATTCCATTGACTATAGCACACGAAAATCGACAAAATGGGAGGTTTAACTCATCCGGGGCACAGTTGACCTTCAAAATGGAACGTTTTAGCCGTGAGGGCTAACTTGCTCAATAGCTAAGGTCTTAACGGTCGTACCCGAAAATTTTTGTCAAAAATTATGTCGGAAGCCAAATCACTAAAATATCCATGGACTATAGCACACAAAAATCGGCAAAATTGGGGGTTTTCCTGCTCTGGGGAACATTTATCTTGAAAATGGGACGTTTTGGCCGTAAGGGCTAACTGGCTCCATAGCTAAGGTCTTAACGGACGTCCATGAAAACTTTTGGCAAAAATTATGTCAGAAATTCAAATCACCAAAAAGTCCATGGACTATAGCTCACGAAAATCGGCAAAATGAGAGGTTTACCAGCTCTGGGATCATTTGACTTTCAAAATTGGATGTTTTGTCCGTGAGGGTTACCTGGATCCATAGCTAAGGTCTTAACGGACGTCCACGAAATTTTTTTGCAAAAATTATGTCGGAATTCCAGATCACCAAAGAGTCCATGGATTATAGCACACGAAAATCGGCAAAATGGGAGGTTTACCTGCTCTGGGCACATTTGACCTTCAAATGGGACGTTTTAGCCATGAGTGCTAACTGGCTCCATAGCTAAGGTCTTAAAGAACGTCCACGAAAATTTTTTGCAAAAATTATGTTGAAATTCCAGTTCAACGAAAAGTCTATGGACTATAGCACACGAAAATTGGTAACTACTCTGGGGCACATTTGACCTTCAAAATGGGACGTTTTGGCCATGAGGGCTAGCTTGCTCCATATCTAAGGTCTTAACGGTTGTCCACGAAAAAATTTGGCAAAAATTATGTCGGAATCCAGATCACCGAAAACTTCATGGACTATAGGACACGAAAATTGGCAAAATGGGGGGTTTACCTGATTCAGGGAACATTTGACTTTCAAAATGGGTCTTTTTGGCCATGAGGGAAAACTTGCTTTATAACTAATGTCTTAACGGACATCCACAAAAACTTTTTGAAAAAATAAGGTAGGAATTCTAGTTTACCAAAAAGTCAATGACCTATAGAACACGATAATCGGCAAAATGGGAGGTTTACCTAATCCGGGGAACTGTTGACCTTCAAAATGGGACGTTTTGGCCGTGAGGGCGAACTTGCTCAATAGCTAAGGTCTTAACAATCGTCCATGAAAAATTTTGGCAAAAATTATGTCGAAATTCCAGATCACCAAAAAGTTCATGGACTATAGCACACGAAATCGGCAAAATGGGGGGTTTACCTTCTCTGGGGGACATTTGACGTTCAAAAAGAAACGTTTTGGCCGTGAGGGCTAACTGGCTCCATAGCTAAGGTCTTAACGGACGTCCACGAAAACTTTTAGCAAAAATGAGGTCGGAATTCTAGATTACCAAACAGTCCATGTACTATAAAACAGGAAAATTGGCAAAATAAGAGGTTTACCTGATCCGGGGGTCGTTTGACCTTGAAAATGGGACGTTTTGGCCATGAGGGTTAACTTGCTCCATATCTAGGGTCCAAACAGATGTCCACGAAAAAATTTGGAAAAATTAAGTCGGAAATCCAGATGACCAAAAAGTCCATGAACTATAGCACATGAAAATCGGCAAAATTGGGGGTTTTTCTTCTCTGGGAACATTTGACCTTTAAAATGGGACGTTTTGGCCGTGAGGGATAACTAGCTCCATAGTTAAGGTCTTAACGGACGTCCACGAAAATTTTGGCAAAAATTATGTCGAAATTCCATATCACCAAAAAGTTCATGGACTATAGCACACGAAAATTGGCAAAATGGGGGGTTTACCTGCTCTGGGGCTCATTTGACCTTCAAAATGGGACGTTTTGACCGTGAGGGTTACCTTGCTCTATATCTAAGGTCTTAACGGATGTCTCCGAAAGAATTTGGCAAAAATTATGTCGGAATTCTAGATCAGTATAAATTCCATGGATTATAGCACACGAAAATCGGCAAAATTGGGGGTTTTCCTGCGCTGCGGCACATTTGACCTTCAAAATAGGACGTTTTGGTCGTGAGGGCTAACTGGCTCCATAGGTAAGGTCTTAACGAATTTATACAAAAACTTTTGGCAAAAATGAGGTCGGAATCCTAGATCACCAAAAAGTCCATGGATTATAGCAAACGAAAATTGGCAACATTGGGGGGTTTACCTGATCCGAGGGTCGTTTGACCTTGAAAATGCGACGTTTTGGCCGTGAGTGGTAACTGGCTCCATAGCTAAGTTCTTAACAGACGTCCAGGATGAATTTTGGCAAAAATTATGTCGGATTTCCAGATCACCAAAAAGTCCATGAACTATAGCACACGAAAAACACCAAAATTGGGGGTTTACCTGCTCTGGGGAACATTTGACCTTGAAAATGCGACGTTTTGGCCGTGAGGGCTAACTGGCTTCATAGCTACGGTCTTAACAGACGTCCACATAAAATTTAGGGCAAAATTTATGTCGCAATTCCAGATCACCAAAAAGTCCATGGACTATAGCTCACAAAAATCGGCAAAATGAGGGGTTTACCTGCTCTGGGGCTCATTTGACCTTTAAAATTGGACGTTTTGTCCGTGAGGGTTAATTGGCTCCATAGCTAAGGTCTCAACAAACGTCCACGAAAAATTTTGCAACAAAAATTATGTCGTAATTCAAGATCATCAAAGATTCCATAGACTATAGCACACGAAAATCGGCAAAATGGGAGGTTTAACTCATCCGGGGCACAGTTGACCTTCAAAATGGAACGTTTTAGCCGTGAGGGCTAACTTTCTCAATAGCTAAGGTCTTAACGGTCGTACACGAAAAATCTAGGTAAAAATTATGTCGGAAGCCAGATCACTAACAAATCCATGGACTATAGCACACAAAAATCGGCAAAATTGGGGGTTTTCCTGCTGTGGGAAACATTTATCTTTAAAATGGGACGTTTTGGCCATGAGGGCTGACTGGCTCCATAGCTAAGGTCTTAACGGACGTCCACGAAAACTTTTAGCAAAAATTATGTCGAAAATGCAAATCACCAAAAAGTCCATTGACTATAGCTCACGAAAATCGGCAAAATGAGGGGTTTACCTGCTATGGGATCATTTGACTTTCAAAATTGGACGTTTTGTCCGTGAGGGTTACATGGATCCATAGCAAAGGTCATAACGGACGTCCACAAAAAATTTTGCAAAAATTATGTCGGAATTCCAGATCACCAAAGAGTCCATGGATTATAGCACACAAAAATCGGCAAAATGGGAGGTTTACCTGCTCTGGGGCACATTTGACCTTCAAAATGGGATGTTTTGGCCGTGAGGGCTTACTGGTTCCATAGCTAAGGTCTTAACGGACGTCCATGGACTTTTTGGTGATGTAGAATTCCGACCTCATTTTTGCCAAAAGTTTTCGTAGACGTTCGTTAAACCTTAGCTATGGAGCCAGTTAGCCCTCACGGCCACAACGTCCCATTTTCAAGGTCAAATGTTCCCCAGAGCAGGTAAACCCCCAATTTTGGTGTTTTTCGTGTGCTATAGTTCATGGACTTTTTGGTGATCTGGAAATCCGACATAATTTTTGCCAAAATTCATCCTGGACGTCTGTTAAGAACTTAGCTATGGAGCCAGTTACCACTCACGGCCAAAACGTCCCATTTTAAAGATCAAATTTGCCCAGAGCAGGAAAACCCCCCAATTTTGCCAATTTTCGTGTGCTATAGTCAAAGGACTTTTTGGTGATCTAGAATTTCGACATAATTTTTGCCAAAATTTTTCGTGGACGTCTGTTAAGACTTTAGCTTTGGAGCCAGTAAGCCTTCAAAGCCAAAACGTCCCATTTTGAAGGTCAAATGTGCCCCCGAGCAGGAAAACCCCCAATTTTGCCGATTTTCGTATGCTATAGTTCATGGACTTTTTGGTGATCTGGATTCCAAAATAATTTTTGCCAAAATTTTTTGGGAACACTCGTTAATACCTTAGCTATGGAGCCAGTTAGCCCTCACGGCCATAACGTTCCATTTTGAAGGTCGAATATGACCCAGAGCAGGTAAACCGAACATTTTGCCGATTTTCGTGTGCTATAGTCCATGGACTTTTTGGTGATCTGAAATTTCGACATAATTTTTGCCAAAATTTTTCGTCGACGTCCGTTAAGACCTTAGCTGTGGAGTCAGTTAGCCCACACGGCCAAAACGTCCCATTTTAAAGGTCAAATGTGCCCCAAAGCACGAAACCCCCCAATTTTGCCAATTTTCGTATGCTATATTCCATGGACTTTTTGCTGAGCTTGAAATACGACATAATTTTTGCTAAAAATTTTCTTGGACGACCATTAAGACCTTAGCTATGGAGCCTCTTAGCCCTCACGGCAAAAACGTCCCATTTTGAAGGTCAAATGTGCCCCAAAGCAGGAAAACCCCCAATTTTGCCGATTTTCGTGTGCTATAGTCCATGGACTTTTTGGTGATATGGAATTCCGACATAATTTTTGCCAAAATTTTTCGTGGACGTCCGTTAAGACCTTATCTATAGAGCCAGTTAGCCCTTAAGGACAAAACTTCCTATTTTAAAGGTCAAATGTGCCCAGAGCAGGAAAACCCCCAATTTTGCCGATTTTCGTGTGCTATAGTCCATGGACTTTTTGGTGATCTGGATTCCGACATATTTTTTGTCAAAATTTTTCGTGGACATCTGTTAAGACCTTAGCTATGTAGCTAGTTAGCTTTATAACCAAAACGTTCCATTTTAAAGGTCAAATGTGCCACAGAGCAGGAAAACCCCCAATTTTGCCGATTTTCGTGTGCTATAGTCCATGGACTTTTTGCTGATCTGGATTCCGACATAATTTTTGTCAAAATTTTTCGTGGACGTCCGTTAAGACTCTAGCTATGGAGACAGTTAGCCCTCACGGCCAAAATGTCCCAATTAAAAGGTCAAATGTGCCCCAGAGCACGAAACCCCCCAATTTTGCCGATTTTCGTATGCTATATTCCATGGACTATTTGCTGATCTTGAAATACGACATAATTTTTGCTAAAATTTTTCTTGGAGGACCATTAAGACCTTAGATATGGAGCCTCTTAGCCCTCACGGCAAAAACGTCCCATTTTGAAGGTCAAATGTGCCCCAAAGCAGGAAAACCCCCAATTTTGCCGATTTTCGTGTGCTATAGTCCATGAACTTTTTGGTGATATGGAATTCCGTCATAATTTTTGCCATAATTTTTCGTAGACGTCCGTTAAGACCTTATCTATGGAGCCAGTTAGCCCTTACGGACAAAATTTCCTATTTTAAAGGTCAAATGTGCCCAGAGCAGAAAAACCCTCAATTTTGCCGATTTTAGTGTGCTATAGTCCATGGACTTTTTGGTGATCTGGATTCCGACATAATTTTTGTCAAAATTTTTCGTGGACGTCCATTAAGACGTTAGCTATGGAGCCATTTAGCCCTCACGGCCAAAACGTCTAATTTTAAAGGTCAAATGTGCCCCAAAGCAGGAAACCCCCCAATTTTACCGATTTTCGTGTTCTATATAGTCCATGGACTTATTGTTGATCTGCAATTACGACATAATTTATGCTAAAATTTTCCATGGACGACAATTAAGACCTTAGCTATGGAGTCTGTTAGCCCTCACGGCCAAAACATCCCATTTTGAAGGTCAAATGTCCTCCGGATCAGGTAAACCCCCCATTTTGCCGATTATCGTATTTTATAGTCCATGGACTTTTTGGTGATGTAGAATTCCGACCTAATTTTTGCAAAAAGTTATCGTGGACGTCCGTTAAGACCTTAGCTATGTAGCCAGTTAGCCCTCATGGCCAAAACGTCTCTTTTTGAAGGTCAAATATGCCCCAGAGCAGGTAAACCCCATATTTTGCCGATTTTCGTGTGCTATAGTTCATGGACTTTTTGGTGATCTGGAATTCCGACATAATTTTTTCCAAAATTTTTCGTGGACGTCCGTTAAAACATTAGCTATGGACCCAGTTATCCTTCACGGCCAAAACGTCTCATTTTGAAGGTCAAATGTGCCCCAAAGCAGGAAAAACCCCAATTTTGTCAATTTTTGTGTGCTATAGTCCATGGACTTTTTGGTGATATGGAATTTCGACATAATTTTTGCCAAAATATTTCGTGGACGTCCGTTAAGACCTTCTCTATGGAGCCAGTTATCTCTTACGGACAATACTTCCTATTTTAAAGGTCAAATTTGGCCAGAGCAGGAAAACCCCCAATTTTGCCAATTTTTGTGTGCTATAGTCCATGGACTTTTTGGTGATCTGAATTCCGACATAAATTTTGTCAAAATTTTTCGTGGACGTCCGTTAAGACTCTAGGTATAGAGCCAGTTAGCCCTCACGGCCAAAACGTCCTAATTTAAAGGTCAAATGTGCCCCAGAGCACGAAACCCCCCAATTTTGCCTATTTACGTATGCTATATTCCATCGACTTTTTGCTGATCTTGAAATACGACATAATTTTTGCTAAAAATTTTCTTAGACGACAGTTAAGACCTTAGTTATGGAGCCTGTTAGCCCTCACGGTAAAAACGTCACATTTTGAAGGTCAAATGTGCCCCAAAGCAGGAAAACCCCCAATTTTGCCGATTTTCGTGTGCTATAATCCATGGACTTTTTGGTGATATGGAATTCCGACATAATTTTTGCCAAAATTTTTCATGGACGTCCGTTAAGACCTTATCTATGGAGCCAGTTAGCCCTTCCGGATAAAACTTCCTATTTTAAAGGTCAAAAATGTGCCCAAAGCACGAAAACCCCCAATTTTGCCGATTTTTGTGTGCAATAGTCCATGGACTTTTTGGTGATCTGGATTCCGACATAATTTTTGTTAAATTTTTCGTGGACGTCCGTTAAGAAGTTAGCTATGGAGCCATTTAGCCCTCACGGCCAAAACGTCTCATTTTAAAGGTCAAATGTGCCCCAGAGCAAGAACCCCCCAATTTTGCCGATTTTCGTGTACTATAGTCCATTGACTTTTTGGTGATATGGAATTTCGATATAATTTTTGCCAAAGTTTTTCGTGGACAACCGTTAAGATTTTAGCTATGGAGCTAGTTAGCCCTCACGGCCATAACGTCCCATTTTGAAGGTAAAATGTTCCCCGGATCAGGTAAACCCCCCATTTTGCCGATTTTCGTGTGCTATAGTCGACGAACTTTTTGGTGATCTGGAATTCTGACATAATTTTTGCCAAAATTTTTTGTCGATGTCCGTTAAGACCTTAGTTATGGAGCCAACTAGCCCTCACGGCGAAAACGACCCATTATAAATGTGAAATGTGCCCCAGAGCAGGAAACCCCCCAATTTTGCCGATTTTCGTGTACTATAGTCCATGGACTTTTTGCTGATCTGAAATTACGACATAATTTTTGCTATTATTTTTCGTGGACGAGAATTAAGACCTTAGCTATGGAGCCTATTAGCCCTCATGGCTAAAACATCCCATTTTGAACGTCAAATGTCCTCCGGATCAGGTAAACCCCCCATTTTGCCAATTTTCGTGTTCTATAGTCCATGGACTTTTTGGTTATCTGGAATTTCGATAGAATTTTTTCCAAAATTTTTTGTGGACGTCCGTTAAGACCTTAGCTATGGAGCCAGTTAGCTCTCATGGCCAAAACATCCCATTTTGAAGGTCAAATCTGCCCCGGATCAGGTAAACCCCCCATTTTACCGATTTTCGTGTGTTATAGTCCATGGACTTTTTGGTGATCTGGATTCCGACATAATTTTTGCCAAAATTATTTGTGGACGTTAGGTAAGACCTTAGCTATGGATCCAGTTAACCCTCACGGCCAAAACATCCCATTTTAAAAGTCAAATGTGCCCCAGAGCAGGAAAACCCCCAATTTTGCTGATTTTCTTGTGCTATACTCCATGGCCTTTTTGGTGATCTGGATTCCGACTTAATTTTTGCCAAAAAATTTTCGTGGACACATGTTATGACCTTAGCTATGGAGCCAGTTAGCCCTCATAACCAAAACGTCCCATTTTAAAGGTCAAATGTGTCCCAGAGCAACAAAACCCCCAATTTTGCCAATTTTCGTGTGCTTTAGTCCATGGACTTTTTGGTGATCTGGAATTCCAATATAATTTTTGCCAAAATTTTTCATAGACGATCGTTAAAACCTTAGCTATTGAGTCAGTTAGGCCTTACGGCCGAAACATTCCATTTTGAAGGTCAAATGTGTCCTTGATCAGGTAAACCCCCCATTTTGCCAATTTTCGTGTGCTATAGTCCATGGACATTAGGTGATCTGGAATTCTGACATAATTTTTGCCAAAAATTTTCGTGGACGTCCGTTAAAACCTTAGCTATGGAACCAGTTTGCCCTCACGGCCAAAACGTCCCATTTTAAAGGTAAAATGTTCCCCAGATCTGGAAAACCCCCAATTTTGCTAATTTTCTTGTACTATAGGCCATGGACTTTTTGGTGATTTGTATTCCGACATAACTTTTGTCAAAATTTTTCATAGACGTCTGTAAAGACCTTAGCTATGAAGCCAGTTAGCCCTGACGGCCAAAACGTCCCATTTGAAAGGTCAAATGTGACCCAGAGCAGGAAAACCCCCAATTTTGCCTATTTTCGTTTGATATAGTCCATGGACTTTTTGGTGATCTAGATTCCGATACAATTTTCGCCAAATTTTTCGTGGACGACCGTTAATACCTCAGCTATGGAGCCAGTTAGACCTCACGGCTGAAACATCCCATTTTGAAGGTCAAATGAGTCCCGGAGTAGGTAAACCCCCCATTTTGCTAATTTCCGTATGCTATAGTCCATGAAATTTTTAGTGATCTGGAATTCCAACTTCATTTTTTCAAAAATTTTTGTGGTCGTCCGTTAAGACCTTAGCTATGGAGCCAGTTGGCCATCACGGCTAAAACATCTCATTCTCAAGGTCAAACGGGCCCCGGATCAGGTAAACCCCCATTTTGCCGATTTTCGTGTGCTATTTTCAATGGACTTTTTGGTGATCTAGAATTCCGAGCTCATTATTGCCAAATATTTTCGTGGACGTCCGTTTAGAGCTTAGCTATGGAGCCAGTTGACCATCACGGCCAAAACATCATATTTTCATGGTCAAACGAACCCCGGAGCCGGTAAACTTCCCAATTTTGTCAATTTTCGTGTGCTATAATCCATGGAATTTTTGGTGATCAGGAATTCCGACCTCATTTTTGCCAAAATATTTTGTGGACGTCCGTTAAGACCTTAATTATGGACCTAGTTGTCCCTCATGGCGTAAACATCCCATTTTCAAGGTCAAACGGTCTCCGAAAGAGGTAAACCCCCCATTTTGCCGATTTTTGTGTGCTATAGTCCATGGACTTTTTGGTGATCTGAAATTACGACCTCATTTTTGCCAAAATATTTCGTGGACGTCCGTAAAGACGTTTGCTATGGAGCCAGTTGACCCTCACGATCAAAACGTCTCATTTTGAAGGTCAAACGAGCACCGGAGAAGGTAAACCTTCCATTGTACCGATTTTCGTGTGCTATATTTCATGTACTTTTTGGTAATTTGGAATTCCGACCTCATTTTTGCCAAAAAATTTATGGATGTCTGTTAAGACCTTAGCTATGGATCCGGTTGACCCTCAGTGCCAAAACGTCTCATTTTCAAGGTCAAACGAACCCCGGAGCAGGTAAACTTCCCACTTTACCGATTTTCGTGTGCTATAGTCCATGGACTTTTTGGTGATCTGGAATTCCGACCTCATTTTTGCCAAAATTATTAATGGACTTCCTTTAAGACCTAAGCTATGGAGCTAGTTGACCCTCACGACCAAAACGTCCCAGTTTGAAGGTCAAACGAAACCCGGAGCAGGTAAACCCCCCATTTTGCCGATTTTCGTGTACAATAGTCCAAGGTGATCTGGAATTTTGACATAATTTTTGCCAAAATTTTTGGTGGACGTCTGCTAAGACCTTATCTATGGAGACAGTTAGCCCTCACGGCTAAAACATCCCATTTAAAGGTCAAATGTGCCACAGAGCAGGAAAACCCCCAATTTTGCTGGTTTTCGTGTGCTATAGTCTACAAACTTTTTGGTGATCTGGAATTCTGACATAGTTTTTGCCAAAAAATTTTGTGAACGTCCGTTAAGACCTTAGCTATAGAGCCAGTTAACCCACACGGCAAAAACGTTCCATTATAAAAGTCAAATGTGCCACAGAGCTGGGAAACCCGCAATTTTGCCTATTTTCGTTTGCTATAGTCCATGGACATTTTGGTGATCTGGACTCCGACATAATTTTTGCCAAAATTTTTCGTGGATGTCCGCTAAAACCTTAGCTATGAAGCCAGTTATCACTTACGGCAAAAACGTCCCATTTTAAAGGTCAAATTTTCCCCAGAGTAGGAAAATCCCCAATTTTGCCGATTTTCGTGTGCTTTAGTCCATGGACTTTTTGGTGATCTAGAATTCCGCCATAATTTTTGCCAAAATTTTTCGTGGACGACCATTAACACCTTATCTATGGAGCCAGTTAGACCTCCCAGCCAAAACATCCCATTTTGAAGGTCAAATCTTCCCCGGATCAGGTAAACCCCCCATTTGCCGATTATCGTGTGCTATAGTCCATGGACTTTTTGGTGATCTAGAATTCTGACCTCATTTTTGCAAAAAAGTTTTCGTGGACGTCCGTTAAGACTTTAGATATGGAGCCAATTAGCCCTCACGGCCAAAACATCCCATTTTGAAGGTCAAATGTTCCCCAGAGCAGGTAAACCCCCCATTTTGCCGATTTTCGTGTGCTATA
>JAJOOF010002272.1:0-49193 GCA_029582545.1 Solanum lignicaule | reverse complement strand
CTTGTAATGCTATAAAACTGATGTATCTCCCGCTCTCATTGTATTTGAGAGTGCAATAGAACTCTGCAAAGTGGTCCTTCATGTTCCACCTCTTAACTGTCCTCCCCTGCACTTTGGAAGCTTCAATAAATACTGTAACTAACCATTTCAGGACTTTAATGCTGATTTCCACTCTTCTCATCAGACGTCGACTGCGTTCCACCCATGCAAACCAACTCCCAACTTTGTCTTTACATCTCGTAATGTCGTAGGACTTGAAACCTGCGTTGTAAAAGATGGTATCCTCCCCTATTGGATGTGTTCCGGCGAGCTTGCTAGATCCACCCATCTGAAACCTAAATTTAAAACACTTTAAACTAAAATTTGACAGGCCTCGATATTTGTGCCTGAGAGCTTTTTTGAATAAAATAATTTCAATTTGAACTTTATAAACACAAATTATTTCAAATCGTTTGGAATTTAAGAAGCTCGGTGATTAATCTATATTGTGGAGGTCCAAAATTGGGTGTCAACAACTCTGTCAAGAATTCTTGAACAACTCTTGATAATTGTAGTACTACTCTGGGTGGTAATGGTACTATTACTCCGGGGATTGATTCCAATCACCCTTAATTTCTCACTCATTTAGATGCTCCTGGTATGAACCTCATCAATAACACCTTTGATAGGAAAGATACCAAGCATGGAAGAGATCTGTTCTCACTGCTCTTTCAGCAAAGAACAAGTTAGGTTTCATCACAGGTACTCAGTCTGCACCTACTGCTGGGTCACCAGATTTGCAACCATGGAGTAGATGCAATGATATGGTCACTTCATGGTTGAGAAAACTCCCTCTCCAGAGAAATTTTTGATAGTGTGATCTATTCTAGATCTGCTAGGGAACTTTAGATTAGCTTGGAGCATCGATTTGGGCAGTCCAATGGTGCCAAACTATTTCACCTGCAGAAGGAGCTAAGAAGGTTAGTTCAAGGTACTAGTAAAATTGCAGGTTATTTCACTAAGCTTAAAAGACTCTGGGATGACCTAGACTCTTTGAACTCCAACATCAAATGTTCTTGTGTATGTGTGTGTGAAGGAAAACAAAAAATGGAAAAATTTCTAGAAGATGAGAAACTTATTCAGTTTCTGATGGGTCTTAATGATAGCTATGGTTAGGCTATAGGAACCATATTCCTTATGATGAATCCACTACCTGATATCAATGTTGCATATTTACTGCTTTTACAAGATGAAAATCAGAAAGAGACATACATGAGTTCTCTAATGCCCTCTGATTCATCATCTTTCATGGTAAATAGCATCAATCAGTATAGATGAAGGTAGTCTCAACAATTCACAGGTAATAATTTCAGGTTTGGAAATTCATATACCAGACCTAACAACTCACCAGCACCACAAAAATCTCAGAAACAATTCAAAGGAAAAAGGCAAAATTATGATCCTAATGAGAACTGTTCACATTGTGAAAATAATGGACATTTGAAGATTAATTGTTGTAGGTTGATAGGGTTTCAGAAGACTTCCAGTTTACACATGAGAAGGGAAACCATAGTCAGATAAGGGCAAATGCAACTGCAACAATAGAGGAGGCAGAGCCAGTTCTCAATGCTCATACCATCTGTCAACATTTTAACAACGAGCAACTTAATTTCTTACATCAGGCTTTAACACAAATGAAAATGGAAGAGAACACCAACACTTCAAATAAAAGTGGAAGAGAACAGGTCAATGCAAATGCAGTTGCTGGTACAATTATAAAGTATTTTGGTTCTTGTTTTTCGGTGTTCAATTCCAAAACTTGGATTATAGATTCAAGTGCCTCGGAACATATGTGCTTTGATCTTTCCTCCTTCTTATTTTTATCACCTCTTAGAGTTCCTCTAAACATCAATCTTCCTAACTCAAATTCTATTGTTGTTACTCATAGTGGTGTTGTATCTTTATTTTCAAATTTAACATTGCATAATGCCCTCTATGTTCCTAGTTTCAAGTATAACTTACTATCCATTCATAAGTTGTGCTGTCAATTCAGTCTTTCAATCCTTTTCCATTCTAATAAGTCTCCTGCAAGGCCTTTCTATGAAGAACCCACAAGTTTTTGGTGAAGCTAAGGAGGACCTCTACTTTCTTCAACCCAATCTTTAGAAGTCTTGTTTTAAGGCAACTGTATCCCAATCAGCCAAAAATGATTTTAGTGTTTCTTATTATGCTTCATAGCCTTTTTCTATTTCCTTTCCTGTTTGTTGCAATGCTATTTATGATGTAAAGCTATGGCACATTAGAATTGTGCATTTACCCTTTACATCAATGAAAAATGTCAGTTTCATTCCTATTCCTTCTAGTCTTGATTGTTACGGTGATATTTGTCCGCAGGCTAGGCAATCTAGACTTCCTTTCCCAATCAGTCATATTAAATCTAAATCTAAATTTGAGTTACTTCATGTTGATACTTGGGGCCCTTACAAAGTTTCTACTTACAATCATTATAATTACTTTCTCACCTTAGTTGATGACTATAGCAGGGCTACTTGGACTTTTCTGTTGGCCACTAAAAGTAATTCCTTCACAGCATTACAATCTTTCATAATAATGGTGCAAAGACAGTTTGATGCAAAAGTCTAAATAGTCAGATCAGATAATGCCCTTGAGCTAGGGAAAAGTGCAGCAATTGTTAGTTTCTTTGGTTCTCTAGGCATTGTTCACCAGACTTCTTGTGTTGCCTCACCTTAACAAAATGGTGTGGTCGAGAGGAAACATAGAAATCTCCTTAAAACTGCTAGGGCACTCATGTTTCAATCAAAGGTGCCTATGATTATTGGGGGGAATGTATCTTAACTGCTACCTTTCTCATTAACAGGTTTCCATCGAAAGTTTTACATGGCAAGACACCTTATGAGTTAGTTTTTGGGACTGTTCCTTCTTACAAAATTTTAAGGTGTTTTGGGTGTTTATACTATGCTAATTCCTTGACCCATGGGAGAAGTAAGTTTGAGCCAAGAGCCAAAGGTTGTGTTTTTTTTAGGATATCCTATTAATCAAAAAGGGTATAAACTTTTGGATTTGGATACAAAACAGATTTTCACCTCTAGAGATGTTCATTTCATTGAACATATATTTTCTTTTGATTCTGATCAGCCTATTTCTCCTATTTTTACAGAATCTCCTTTTAATATTTATCCTTCACCCTTTTAATCTTTTCCTCAGGATCCTACTTCTTCACATGTTTCTTCTTTGGATACAGAGTTGCATACTCCTTCTCCCTCACTTGCTCTGCCTACCAATTCATCATCTTCATCACTTGTTTCTTCAACCCCTAATCCTTTTTTCGAAAGGTCCACTAGAACTACTTTTGGAAAAGTTCCTTCTCATCTTAAAGATTACATCTACAATTCTATTGTTCTTACTGATGTAACTCACTCTTGTTTTTTCTCCACCAGTACACCTCTCTCTATTTCAGTCCATACTCTTTCTACCCCCAATCAAGCCACTCTTCAAAGTTGTTCTCACATTTTCGAACCTTCCAGCTATGCTCAGGCTTGTTCACATCTTGGAAAAGTGCCATGGATGCTGAACTTGAAGCTCTACAATCCAATAAAACTTGGGATGTAGTTTCTTTACCCCAAGGTAGGAAAGCTTTACCTTTAAAGTGGGTTTACAAGGTTAAGCAACATGCTGATGGTAGTTTGGAAAGATTAAAGGTCAGACTAATTGTGAGAGGTGATATACAACAAAAAGGGATAGATTTCACTGAGACCTTTTTACCTGTGGCTAAAATGACCACCATTAGGTGTTTATTGGCTATTGCAGCTAACAAAGGTTGAGATATTACTCAGTTTGATGTCAATAATGCTTTTTTACATGGAGATCTACAAGAGGAGGTTTACATGAAGTTCCCTATTGGATTAGATCCACCTCAACCTAATTTGGTTTGCAGACTCAGAAAGTCTCTTTATGGCCTCAAACAAGCCTCTAGGCAATGGTATGCCAGGCTTGCAGGAGCTCTCAATTATAAAAGTTTTACTGCCTCTCTTAATGATTATTCCTTGTTCTTTAAACAATCAGATTCTTTCATCACTATCATTGTAGTCTATGTGGATGACATACTTATTACAGGAGATGCTTTGCTCGAAATTACTGCTCTTAAGTTGTTTCTACATTCAGATTTCAAAATCAAGGACCTTGGGCCTCTACATTATATTTTAGGCATGGAAATACTTAGAGAGTCACAAGGTATTATCATCAGTCAGCGAAAATATACCTTAGATCTCCTACAGGAGTTTGATGTCTCCCATCTTCATTCAGTTTCTTCCCCTTTGGATCCATCTATGAAGTTGTCTGTAGATTCATGGGAAATCATGTGAGATCCTACATTATACATGCATCTCATTGGCAAACTAAATTATTTGACGCATACAAGACCTTATTTGTTTCATTCAGTCCTGCTTCTTAGTCAGTTTATGTAGAAACCTTGCCTTTCTTATTATGATGCAGCTTCGCGGGTAGTGAGTTACTTGAAATGCACTCATGTTCAAGGTTTGTTCATGTCTGCTCCATCTTCTTTTGCCCTTCAGGCTTTCTGTGATACTGAGTGGGCGTCATGTAAGGATACATGAAGATCTATCAGTGGGTTCTTCATAAGCCTACGAGGCTCGCCCATTTCTTGGAAATCTAAGAAGCAAGCTTCCATTTCCCTTTCCTCTGCTGAGGCTGAGTATCGCTCTATGAGATGGCTTGTTGCCGAGTTAACTTGGCTGGTACGATTACTTTCCGATCTATCAGTTCCCCCCGCTTTTGCAATACCAGAGTTGTCAAGCTGCCATCCATATCGCGCACAACCCAGTCTTTCAAGAATGGACAAAGCATATCGACCTTGACTGCCATTTTGTTCGTCAGCAGTGTCTATCGGGACTAATATCCCTCTCATTTGTTCCATCAAGGGCTCAATTAGCTGATCTTTTACCAAATCTCTCTCCGGCCATTTACATCACTGCTTACTTCGCAAGATGGGTCTCACTCAGCTCCCCTCTATCTTGAGGAAGGATGTTGGAATTACAAATGGTGTACAAGTGAATGAAATATTTGACGCAAAAGATACACCATTAAAGGAAAGAAGAAAACAGAAACAAACAAGGTCTTCATGTTTGGCCTTTGTTTCATCGAAGAAGACTAACCCTTTTATCTAGTTTGAAGATGATAAAAGGGTAATGTTATCTGGGCTAACGAGCTACTCCTGCACTAGGTCAGCCAGAAGCCCAATTCGGATAAAAGGCCCAACAAATAAAGATTTTACATATAACTGAAATGTATATACATAGAGAGGGAATAAAGTTTGTTATAGAAAAGCCAATTAAGATTGTACAGCTGGAATGGTAGTTACAATAGAAGGTTTTATTCTTTTCTTTAGTTGTGTATAAATATAGGAACAAATTGTATTCTGCATATTCAATCAATACACATAAAATTTCTAAATTCTTGTTTTTTTCTGGTTGTTGATTATCTAATGTCTCGAAAACTTATCTAATGTACCCGACATGGCTATCGACAATGGCAAATGAAGAATCTCAACTCCAATATTTCGGAAAATAATAAAATCCCTTTCCCAACATCTTGGTTGAAGGAAAGCAATAAATGCATAACCAAGAAAGAAAGAAAATCAAGTGTAACCGAGCGAAGATAGTTATTTGACTTTCCATAGTTTACTAAAAAGATTTTTTCCAGAAAACTACAACACAAAAAATATTTTTAATTTGCAAAATTATATATACAATAACATGTTTACCACACACCCAACAAACCTTTCTAACATAAAATTATCTAGCACTTCAATAATTTATTTCTCCGCTTGTAGTGAAAAAATAGTAAGACAAGTGCCTGATTTTATTTGTAGAATTATGATTCTGATCATTGCTCAATTATTTTTCCACATAACAATATAGAGGATGTAATAGTAAATGAATATGTCATGACCCAAAGTACACCCTAGACGTGTCATGTCGTATAAGACCCCAAGAGACACAAACCACTTGACATACATATAACACAATATAGTAGACAAAAGTAGAATGTAAGTGGAAAGTCTCATATCATAGGAGAGTTTGACATAAGCGCGGAAGTCTAATCATATTCTTGACAAGTCAATCTTTAGAAGAGTGGTTGGAACGTAACTCATACAACACGTACAACGTCCAAAACCTAAAGACATAAGAAAGCACAGTAAAGGTGACACAGTCCTTGGTGTCTTCAATGACCAATCAATCTACTAGCCACAAGCGGAAGGAGGAGAACATCAGACCCTACATTATGAGACAATGTAGGCACAAATATGCATTAATACAATGAATATACCAAGTATGGGAAAATGCATGAAACATGATCATAAGGAGACATAAAGGAAAACATGAAATGCGTGACCACTAAACTATAGTAAAAACCTTTGGAGAAGAATCATAAATCATGAACACGGTCAATCCATACTTAAAATCATAATGAAAGCTTCATAAAACCTTTGAAGAAAATATAGTTTGTTTATGTGGGTAATTTCCGTTAACCGATATAGACTTTGTGAGCTATAACATGAAATTTGACTTTTTGCACCCATACAAAAAATAGATGTCCTACTTACCAAGGTAAGGAACATAAACTTCTAGCTTAGGTGGATCGACTAGCTATGTCTTTCTAACAGAATTCCTACAAGGGTAGTTAGTTAGGGACAATGATATTGCGACTAGAGACACAACCTCTACAAACGGGAGAGCCTCCATCTCAATATCCTCTGGGTGCTAAGTAAGAATTCAAATGGAATATCCATATACATATTCATGTCATTATACTTGAAAAGCACAATTAAGTTACTAATCCAATCTTAATTCATCATAGAGTAGCTCTTTAATTCATGATTCATACATGTGTGAAAAAACCTCTAACTATTATGATATCTTAGTATGTGAGAAAACATTCACAATTTCATGCATATGTGAGAAAACCATTCACAAGTTCATTGATGCTTATCTTAAAAGCAATCTTAGTTACTAAAACATTTTTTCATAAATCATGCATAGCTTTCATAAATCTTCATTCATAAGTTGATAGATTTGTTCATAAATTCATCATCATAAACATGTACCATGCATGGGTGCATATGAAAAGAATTGGAAAACATGTAATTGAATCAAATCATAGGTAATAAGATTAAAATCAAACAATTGAATCATAAAAAATAGGATCCATAGAGAATTGTATGAAACCCTAATCAAATTTGATTAAATTAAATTGGAAACTTGGAGATCTTTTGGGACCTAATGGATGAATCAAATCCATTGGTGAATTCCCACATACCTTGATGATCAAAGCCAGGGATGAACTTAGATGCGATTTGGGGATTTGAGAGAATGAGAGGGCTTGGGTAGTTTTAGGAATTTAAAGGTAGTTATAGGACTTAAAAATAGGGGTAAAACAACATAGTATAGGTATTAAATGCATAGGAAAGACCTAAATACCCTTAAGAAATAATTGTCGGAAGTGATCTATAGTTGGGACCTACAATCCGTAGAACTTTCTACAACCCGTACTGTTCAACCGTAGAACCAACTTCAGAAACCCAAAATTTACTTTAATTTCCATGAAATACTTCTACGAATCGCCGACCTTTCTACGGTACATTGACGCCATCTGTAGTCCTTAACTTTGAGTCCAAAATTTCACTAAGTGTAGAACCTTTCTACAAAACTCATTTACAATCCGTAGAACCAATTATGACATGTTGTTCTCTTACATAGACCTAGGGTCTTAAATCATTCCTCTGAATCTATCCAATGAATGCCATCTACCCCTCGTCTGAATTCATGGATCGTTCTATCAAGTCGTAGGTCAAATTTTAGAAACTTGAAATTTCAAAATCCTTACCCAGTGTCTACGAGACCCTTCCAACGACCCGACCCGTATGAAGCTTTACGACCCATTGGTTGATCCATAGCACCAGATCTATCTAACATTTTTTTGAACTTTTCCAACTCAACTCAACTTCCAACTTTTTTCGATGTGTTACAATATCTACCCCTCGGGAACATTGGTCCTCAAATGGGACTCAAACTAGTATGAATAGAGTAGGAGAGAAAGTAAAACCCAACAAGAATGCAATTTCATCAAAATGCATACGAACATGGAGAATAACTTCAAGCTAAATCATAATATCAAAAACAAGTTTTTCATGAACTTGCATGCATATGGAAACATGAGAATGATTAAAACACATGAATCTGAAAGATTGAACCATGAGGAGCTAAACCCTCAAGCTAGAGTAGGAGTGGAGGGAAAGAGATGAGGATATCGGGACATCATATCCTCTTCGGCCTCCCATATAGCACCCTCAACTTGTTGATTTCTCCAAAGAACCTTCACGGAAGCAACTTCTTTGTTTCTTAACTTTCAAACTTGACGATCCAAAATCTTAACTTGAAACCTCTTCATATGAAAAAAATTCTTTAACTCCCAAGGTTTCCAAAGGCACTATGTACGTCGGATTTCCAACACACTTTTTTAACAAAGAGATGTGGAATACCGGATGTAGTGATGCTAAATCATTAGGTAATTCTAACTCATAATAAACCTCCCAAATACACCACAAAATCTGATATGGGCCCACATAGCGGGGACTTAGCTTCCCTTTCTTTCAAATCTCATTACCCCCTTCAAGGGTGAAATTTTCAAGTAGACCCAATCATCAACATTAAATTTAAGTTCTCTTCTTCTAACATCGGCATGAAACTTTTGTCGACTTTGAGCCGTCTTAACCTAAGTTAAACATTTTACATAACCTTATGTACCAACTCGAGCCCTATCAAATAAACCTCACCAACTTCAAACCACCTATAGGAAACCTACACCTCTTACCATAAAAAGCTTCAAATAGTGTCATCCCAATTCTAGAATGATAGTTATTATTATAAGAAAACTCAATCAAAGGAAAATTATCATCCCAATTACCTTTGAAATCAATCACGTAAGCTCTTACATATATTTCAATGTCCGAATAGTATGCTCGGCTTGTCCATCAGTTTGAGGGTTAAAATTCGTGCTAAGCTTCTCTTGGATACGAAGACCTTTCTAAAATGACCTCCAAAATAGAGATGTAAACTGAGTGACACGATCAGAGATAATAGACGAGTGCACTCCATGCAACCTCACCATTTCTCGAATATAAATATTGGTATACTCTTCGACTAAAAATGAAGTGTGAACTAGAAGAAAGTGAGTAGATTTCGCCATTCGGTCTATAATAGCCCAAATTGAATCAAACTGATGAAAAGTGAGAGGTAAACCCGTAATAAAGTCCATATTCAAATCTTTCCACTTCTACGTAGGAATGCTAATGTTTTGAACCAAACCTCCTGGTTTTTTATGCTCAACTTTCACTTGTTGACAATTCAGACATTTAGCCATAAATTCTGCAATATCCTTCTTCATCACATTCCACCAATAGACTTCCCACAAGCCATGATACATATTGGTGGATCCTGGGTGAATAGAATATCAAGAACTGTGAGCTTTTGTCAAAATATTTTTTATTAACTCATCAGCATTCGGAACACACAATCGACCTTGGTATAGAACGACACCATATCCCGCTTGGGAGAAAGCTCTAATGGATTTTTTGGAAACTAACTTTTTTAGACCAACTAATACCAGATTAAGATCTTGCTTAGCCTTCACATTCGATATAAGAGATGATTTGGAACTGTTCTAAACAATCACACTAGCTTCGTTAGAGTCAACCAAGCGAACACCCAATCGGGCCAATCTATGAATATCACGAGCTAGCTCTTTCTTATCACCCTCAACATAGAGCAACACTACCCATTGATAGTCGACTACGAGCATTCACCACCATATTTGCTTTAATCAAATTATAGAGGACACTCATGTCGTAATCCTTCGATAACTCAAGCCACCTCATTTTGCAAAGATTCAAATCCTTTTGAGTGAACACATATTTCATACTCTTGTGGTCAGTAAACACATCCACATGAACACCATAAAACTAATGTCTCCAAATCTTTAAAGTAAACACTACCGCCACTAAGTCCAAATCATGAGTCAGATAGTTCTTTTCATCCATCTTCAATTTTCTTGAAGCATAAGTAGTGACTTTCCTATGTTGCATCAAAACACAACCAAAACCATAAACCACAAAACCATTCGATCCTTCCAGTAATGTCAAAATAGGAGTTGAAGTGAGTTTGTCCTTTAACTTTTGGAAACTCTTCTCACAAGCTTTCGACCATATGAATTTTACCTTTCTTTGAGTCAATGTCATCAAAGGTGAAGGAATAGAGGAAAATTCTTTCACAAACCTTCTATATTAATTGACCAAGCCTAAGAACTCCGTATAAATGAAGTGACCAAAGGTCTAGGCCAATTCTTAACCGACTGAAATTTCTTAGGATCGACTTGAATACCTTCATCAGAGACAATATTGCCAAGGAAAGTAACATACCTCAACCAAAATTCACATTTTCTAAACCTAGCCTAGAATTCACGATCCTTGAGAACTTGCCATACAATCCCCAAATGTTCAATATGCTCATCCTCACTCTGTGAGTAAATCAAAATGTCATCGATAAACATAATCACAAACATGTCAAAATTTTACTTGATGACCCTATTCGTCAAATCCATCAATGTCACCGAGTCATTAGTCAAAGCAAAAGACATCACAAAGAACTCATGATGAACATACCAAGTTCAAAAAGCCATCATCAGAATGTCACTCTCCTTCACCCTTAATTGGTGATAACCCGATCGAAGGTCAATCTTTGAGAAGTAACTCTCTCCTTGGATTTTGTCAAGCAAATCACCAATCCTAGAAATAGAATGTGTATTCTTTATGGTAAACTCATTCAATTGCAAATGGTCAATGAAAATTCGGAAGGAACCATCCTTCGTTTGAACAAACAACACTGGAGCACTCCATGGAGAGATATTTGGTTTAATAAAATCTTATCTAATAAATCTTCAATTGATCCTTTAACTCCTTAAATTTTTCCAGGGTTATACAATAGGGATGAGTAGAGATAGGCTGCGTATCTAGGAGAGAAGGTCAATACTGAAGTCTATTTCCCTTTATGGAGGAATGTCGGGAAGATCATCAGGAGGCACTTCCAGAAACTTATTTACAATTGGAACTGATTCAAGAATAGGGGTTTCAAAATCTTTATCCCTATCCAGGACAAGATGATAAATGCAACTCTTAAAAATCATCTTCCTAGCCTTTAGGCAAGATATGAACAGACCCTTAAGAACATAATTTTCCCCTTCCTATGACATGATAGGTTCGTTCGGAACCTTGAAGGTGACCAATTGGGTCCTACACTCTACGGAAGCATAACATTCATAAATCCAATCCATCCTAAGAATAATATCAAAATCTAGCATATCAAGATTTACAAGATCAACATGAGTGACTCTATGAGAAACAAAAATAAGACAATTTCTATACACTCTCTTAGAAACAATAGAATCACCAACATGAGTAGAGATATGAAAGGGATTAGAAAGGATTTCCAAACAAACATCAAATCTCATGGCAACATAAGGAGTATAAAATGACAACATAGCACATGTATCAAGTAAAGCATAAAGATAGAGGTGAAAGACTTTCAACATACCGGTAACAACATCCAGAGAACCCATGTGATCCTGTCGACTCTAAAGATCATAAAATCTGCTTTGCTTTGGTGCACCAGAACCGAAACCACTAGGATGAGCTTGTCTGCCATCCCTTCCCTTAGTGGCGAGCAATGAAAAATCTCTCATCTTGTGACCACTCTTTCCACAATTAAAGCAACCATATGTGCTGGCCAAACATTTACCATCATGTTTCTTGCCACACCTTGTGCAAGTAGGCATCGAAAATCCTCACCACTATTTCCTCCTTGAGGCTTAGGGTTAGACACCATATCCTTGTAGAATTTAGGGGTGGGAGCATAGAAGAACCTTGACCAGAAAAACCTTTGCCAAAATTTAGAACTACTTTATCCACTGGACCTAGAATGAAAAAAGTCACCATCATCCACACGAGCCCTCTTCGACTCCCTTGACATCTCGTGGAGTTTCTCTTCTTCAATTTATGATGAATAAATGATCAATCTAGATATATCCATTTCCTTGATAAGCATGAAAATTTGGCACTCTTTCATAACCAAGTCGGATGCACCTGACACAAAGTTACTTATTCTTGCCCTAGAGTCAAACAACTATAGTTGGAGCATACTTAGCCAATTGAGTAAACTTCAAAGCATACTCTTTCAGACTTATATAACCTTGTCACATATTAATAAATTCAAGTACCTTTGTCTCCCTCATCTCAATAGGAAAGGAATGATCAAGAAATTATCCTTTGAACTTCTCCCAATCAAGAGGATCTGCATCTACAACCCTCTCACCTTTCCATTGTTCAAACCAAACTTGAGCAACACTCGCCTTCTCTATCGTAGACAATTCCATAATTATTACTATCTTGTACACCTCATCAATGAACTCTTGTGGATCCTCATCCACTTTCGACCCATGAAACTCTGTGGGTTTTATTCTAGTGAAGTCTCTTATCCTTGTCGGCGTTATACCCATATTTGGGTTCACGAGAAAAACAACTTCTCTATTAGGTTGGGTAGTCATAGCTTGAGCCAATACTTAAAAGCGGTTCAGAATTTAGCATGAGTCACTTGCTCGGCCAAAAGGTCGACCAGAACTTGAGGAACCTTGGGCTCCGTCATTCACATTCCTTCTCATGTAAGCTCTTTGAGGGGCCATATCCTGTAAAGCATCGAACATGATTTAGGAGAAGGATCTTTATAAAGATAAATTCTATGGCAGAGTAATGAAAAAATAAATGTTTCCTAAAAATTTGGTAGCCTCCAATTAATAAATGTGGTGCGCTTCACACTTATGAACAAAATTGATCTACTCAATGCAGCTTGTCAGACATCTTAGGACCTTTCTCTAAAACCTGGTGCTCTGAACACCAAGTATTTCATGACCCAAAATACACCCTAGACGTGACATGGTGTATAAGACCGCGAGAGGCCCTACACATTCCACTTGACATACATACAACACCATATAGTATATAAAAGTATAATGTGAGTAGAAAATCTCATACCATATGAGAGTTTGACATAAGAGAGGAACTCAAATCATAGTCTTGACAAGCCAATCTAATACATCAAAAGAGTGGTTGGGACATAACTCATACACCACGTACAAAGTCCAAAAACTAAATACATAAGAAAGTATAGTAAATATGACATGATCCTCGGAACATGAGGACTCACCAAGTATTCAATGATCGATCAATCGACTAGCCCCAAGCAAAAAGAGGAGGAGAAGCGTCGATTCCTACATTACGAGACAATGTAGGCACAAGTATGCATAAGTACATGGAATATACTAAGTGTGGGAAAAATTCATGAAAACATGAAACATGATCATAAATGGACATAAAGGAAAACATAATACGTATGACCAAGCTAAAGCATAGTAAAAACCGTTAAAGAAGAATCATAAATCATGAACATGGTTAATGCATACTTAAAATAATAATGAAAGCTTCATAAAACCTTTGAAGAAAAGATAGTTTGTTTTTGTGGGATATTTACCATTAACCAACATAGACCTAAAGAGATATAACATGAAATTTTGTTTTTTGCACCCACAAAAATAATAGATGTCCTACTTACCAAGGTAAGGAACATAAACTTCTAGCTTAGGTAGATTCACTAGCTATGTCTTTCTAAGACAAATCCTACAGGGGCACGTAGTTAGGGACATATAGATTGCTACTAGAGACCCGACCTCTACTAAAGAGAGAGCCTCTATCTCAATATCCTCTCGGTTCTAAGTTAAAATCCCAATGGAATAGTCATATTCATATTCATGTCATCATACTTGGAAAAGCACAATTAAGTTACCAATTCAATCTTAATTCATCATAGAGTAGCTCCTTAAATCATGATTCATATATGTGTGAGAAAATCTTTCACCAATCATGATTTTTTATTATGTGAGATTCACAATTTTATGCATATGTGACAAAACCTTTCACAATTTCATTGATACCTATCTTAAAAGCAACCTTAGTTTCCAAAAGATCTTTTTCATAAATCATGAATAGATTTCATAAATCACCATTCATAAGTTCATAACTTTCTTTAAAAATTCATCACCATAAACATGTACCATGCATGGGTCCGTATAAAAATAATTAGAATACATGTAATTGAATCAAATCATGCATAGTAAGATTGAAATCAAACAATTGGATCAGAACAAATAGGACCCATATGGAGAATTGTATGAAACCCTAATCAAATTTGATGAAATTGAATTGGAAGCTTTGAGATCTTTTGGGATCCAATGGATGAATTAAATCCATTGGTAAATTTTCATATACCTTGATGATCAACACCCAAAAGAAATAGAGGAAAAAGGAGACGTGAAGCTTGAACCCTAGTTTTCTTCCTTGAAGCTTGACAAGATTTGGAGGGGATGAACTTGGATGAGATTTTGGGATTTGATAGAATGAATGGGTTTGGGTAGTTTGAGGAATTGGAAGGTAGTTATATGACTTATAAATAGGGGAAAATGACATAGTATAGGTATTAAATGCATAGGAAAAGACCTAAATACCCTTAAGAAATAACTGCCCGAAGTGATCTATGGTTGGGACCTATAGTCCGTAGAATTTTGTACGTCCCGTACTGGTCTACCATAGAACATACTTCAAAAATCCAAAATTCACCTCACTTTCCACAAAACACTTCTATGAGTCGTCGACCTTTCTACAGTCCATAGAGCCCATCTATAGTCCTCAACTTTGAGTCCAAAATTTCAGTAAGTGTAGAACCTTTCTACGGAACCCATCTACGACCCATAGAACCAATTACGACCCGTTGTTCTCTTTTGTATACTTGGGTTCTTAAATAATTCTTCTTAATCCTTCCTACGAATTTCATCTACAACTCATCCCAATTTGTATGATTCATCATGTCAAGTCGTAGGTCAAACTTCAAAAACTTAAAGTTTCCAAAAATCTTACCAGTGTCTACGAGACCCTTCATACGACCTGTAGGTCTATCCATAGCAGCAGATCCCTGCAACATTTTTTTGAAATTTTCCAACTCAACTCAACTTTCAATTTTTTTTCAAGGTGTTACAGAATATATAGCTAAAAAAGATCAAGTCAATTATTATGTTTAAAAGATAATTAACATGGGTGTGTATATAGGAAGAAAGCTAGCATTGGTACTTTATAGTTCAAACTTTTTGGCTATAGATGCTATTATAAACATATATCAAATATAATTAGGGAATATTTGCTGTTAAATAGGTGATGTTGCACCTCTCTATAGCTTAGAAATCTATTTATCTCCTTTTTTATTTTATTCCTTCATTCTTTTCATTAATAAATATTTTTAATAATTTATAAATTAAATGATATTCATGACCATTACAACTCTTCCTGTCATTATGGGTGTGCTATTCATAAAAGAAATCGGGTGAGAAAATTTTTCTAGTTGTGCATTAAAAATTTTAGCCTAGGCTAAGGCCTGAACGAAATTTGAGCAAGAAGAGGTCTAGGGAAATCCAGGGGAAGTGTTGGGTGAAGTGTCTAAATTGAGTTCCTTTTTACTAAGATGTTAAGGAGTCCGTAGGACTATCATAAATGAATTCGGGTGAACAGAACTATCGATATCGAAGTTGGCATGAAGGAGTTGGTTTGTAATGTCAAGGTTTGAAGGTGTGTTGTGAAGTAGGTGAATTTGGGAGGATTTTCAAGGTTTTGTATTGTGAAAGCCGCTGCAATGATTGACACACCATTACAATGGGTGGAATTAATTCCAGCCCTATAACAGGATTGGGTCGTTATAGTAGGGTAAGGCGATCGCTAAAAATGCAGATTATTCCCCACTATGAGTCATCATTCAAGAATATTTAGGGGAAGTACATAGGCGACCTACGACGGTTTTCACATGTTTTCTATTAAAATCATCCACAAAGGTAAGTAAATTACTCCCCTAGCTTGGTAATTCAATTATTAGGCCTTAGAATCCATGGTAGTGACATTAGGGGATGGTTTGGTTTGACTTAATAGTGGAAAAACCTTGATTTGGGTGTAAATTGCATGAAGTTGGCCTAGAGTTTGAGATTAGAATATAATCTGGTATATTAAGGCCATTTTGGTACAATTTTGTGTTATATTGATTGTTTATAGACTAAGAACAAGCTATGCTTCATAACAAAGGAAGTCTTAGGTTCAATAGAGCTTCTAGGCTTGATTTAAGGTAGGTGATTGTTGAATCTTTTTTGTTCGAGTCAGAAGTGCATGATTAACGGTTTCGCTTGTAATACTTGTACAATATATTTTTAGGGAATAAAAAATGGATGAAATTGAAAGATATCTTGTTGTCAATCTCATGCAATGAAGTTATCCTATTTTCTTGTGTGCTACAAGTGTGATTGTATTCATAGTGCTTATGATTGTGTTATATGTGATTATCGATTGGCTCGGGTACCTGATTAACGTTTCAAGTACACCTCATTTGATTCTAGGTGTAAACGATCGTTAACTAGTATAAAACCCAACGAAGAGTTGGGTCGAACCCACAAGGAGTGGTATGTGTCTAAATTCAGTTATGAAGTTATAAAGTGGTCTATTCGGTTATAGGAATAGAATTTATCGAAAAACACGTAAACAAGTCTAAGGGGATGACAATGAATGTCAGATGGAGGGTTTGGATTGTCAATTATCAGCTACAACACAATCAAACATGAAGGAAATAACAATATAAAGAGGAATTCTCGGGATGTGATCGATTATAGGCAAATTTCACTATAGTGGTAATTGAAACTACTAATAAATAGCTAAATATCTGTGGGTAGGCTAGACTACAAGTGAGATAGTTTTATCTAGAACAACTATCACGATTCAAGTGATTTCTTTCAAACATCAACAAGCTTACCAAATAAGAACAACCCACACCTTAATTCATCTACTCTCTCGTGCTAGATAGGTAGAATCGAGATTAGGATTTACTCTTTCGAGCTAAACCCATATCAACCCAATAACTACAATCATCAATTGAAAGCTTTGATTCTAAAACCTCTTTTTCAAGCAAGCCGAGAATTCTAAGTTCGAATTGCATTTGCAACTACAATTCTTAGTTTAAAACACAACTATCAATTAAACCCACTTCAATTAAGTATTTAAATCAATAATTAACAATACCCATAAGCTAATTCAGCCCATAATCACATGATCACACCCCAAGAATTGGGGTTTTAGCTACACATCATAAAAATAGAGAAACGATTATCAAATACATTAGTCATGATCTAGGTAAAGGTTCCCAACTCTTTACAATGGTCCAAATTGAAGAAATTCAGAAACCCACTTGCAAATCCTTAAAATACAGCTTAAAAATCCTCAAAGTCTACAATAAGAATTCAAAAACCAAGAGAAAACTCTAATTCTAAAACTTAGGGATCAGAACTCTTTGGGAACTCAGGGATCTCCTCAAAATTTCTTTGAAATTCCAACTTATAGTTGCCCACTTTTTGGCCTAAAAGTCCATTTGGCAGAATAAGTCGGGCCTCGCCGAGTGATTCGATGATCCACCCTTTTCTCCCTTCCATCGCCATTTTGAATTGGTTATCAGCCTCCCAGGTTCTGTAACTTTGGGTGGTCCAACTTGTTGTCGCAGAGTGGACCGATGATTCGCCGACAACCCATTTTTGTCGTCAACTTGGTTTTTCCCAAAGCTGGCACGCTAGAACTTTGGGCGAACTAAAGAGCCACTTGGCGGTTCGCTGAGTTGTCTTGGCGATCACCAGGATCGCTTTTCTTCACTTCTTCAGCTTGTTAGCTCCTTTTTGTCCGGTCATGTCATTGCCTTGATCCTTAGCCTTCATAGCTTCAAATTAACACTTTAACATTAGTTTAGAGCATAAATTAGGCATTTGAGGACACTAATACTATCAAAATAAGGCCCTAAATGAGTCAAAATCTCAGACTCATCAGTACCATGTCTAGTACATAAAATCTCTTGATTGGCTCAGGTACCACGTCTTGTACATAATATCTCATGGTTGGCTCGGATAATGTCATGCCCCAAGGCTACCCCTTTGATGTAAACACGGGACCTAGGATCACGAGTGACCCCAAGCTAACCCTGAGCTGGCATATCAAAAGCATACTTAAACAACTGAACAAAAGATACTATGCGGAAGCTTAAAACATGAGAAAAACTTAATGATGGGGAATACCTTATATAGATCTGAATATATAAATACTGAATAACAGTTAATGATACTGGACTACAACTCAAAATACTTGTAACACCTCAAAACTTATCAGACCAGAACACCAGAAAAATGGGAGAACCACGACAGGGTCACGGACCGTAAACGGAACCACGATCCATCCACCTATCTGTGGATTTACACCTATCCCAAAAATGGTGGACCATGGGACCCTTCACGGGCCGTGGACCACCACACGAGCCATATGGAGCCTCGTGGAAGCCATGCAGAACTCACTAGGCTCAGACATCAGACCAAGGAGCCCTTCACAGGCCGTGGTCTTAATGACGGGCCGTGGTGGCTTCCATGAAGCCAAGCCAGTAGGCCCCTAGCCCAAGTGAAGGACCACGGTGACCTTGACGGTCCGTGATCCTTCACATGGTCCCTGAAGTGGACCGTGGAGGGAAGGGTCAAGAACCAGTAGTCTCTGGCCCAAGGACCATGACCCATACAATGGACCGTGGTCCTTGTGACGGTCCGTCATTGCATCCGTGGTCGGGCCCTATCAAATTTTAAGTGGGGTCATTTTGGTCTTTTCCCCTATGCGTTGGACACCTAAACTACATTGTTTAACCCCTAAACTATGTAGTTTTGGTCTGTTTGAGCCTAGTATCTTAGTCAGAACTTACCCTAAGTGATTAATTCACCAAAAATTAATCAGACTTAGAGCAAAAAGAGAAAATCAGGGGATAACTTTCTCAAGAACACGCATCAAGGTTTCTTGGTCTGATGTCTGAGCCTGATGAGTGGTATTTCACTAGTGGGTTCCTTTTACCCATTAGGTTCCTAGATTTCAGTCAGAATCTTGATTTCCTAAATATTGCTTAGACCTAAGATTTCTAGAACTTTAGATAATTGTTGTGATTTAGCTGTTAAAGTATTCCAAATCAGATTATCATGTTTTCATAACAATGTTGCTTAGTTCCTTGAATGAAACTTAGAACCCTAGTTGTGTAGATTCGTTTAGTTCATGAATTACACTAGCTAGTAAAGATGAACAGATATACATGTCTCAGTTTTTAAATGTTTCATTATCACTACTTAATGTTGCATTTTCAGTTAACATGTCAGAATATTGAGCTATCTAGTGTATTTCAGTTATGTTGTACTGTATACATTTCCAATTGGGAGTAGGCTTAACACCAAGTTGGACTAGGGTCAATCACCCTCATAGTCCTAGAACTACGTGCCCCCTAGGTTTATAAGTCCCCTCTGTGGGCATCATATTTAGTGATCACGTCAGTCATGCCTTTATACCCCTGCCAAGGTATATTGGGTCCTCTCGATGGGGTGTATACATCGGACTCCACGTTTAGCTCACGTGATTTTATGTCGGCTATTAGTAGCTCTCAGATTCTAGTGTATTGACTAGGTTACCAATTACATTTTCAGTATTTAGTTTCATCATGTTATGTACTTGGTCATTGTATTCGATTTAGTTCATATTCAGTATATCTCAGTATCTTTATCATGTTTAGATTATATAATTGCTCAGTATGCTTTGTTCAGTTATATGTTTGTTCATCTTTATCCTATCCTGTATGCTCAGCACCTTTCAAGTACTGACGCATACTCTGCGCTACATCGTTTCGTGATGTAAGTTCAGATCCTCAGCATTCAGATCACGTGTAGATCGGTTTCCAATCCATATTCAGTATATCAGTGGTGAGTCCTCATTCTTCGAGGAAGATAGACATGCTTCTTTATTATTTAGACTTTCCTTTCAGTTTCAGTTTTGCTAGGTTTAGCTGGGGGCATGTCCCAACATCTCTAGTCAGTTAGAGGGTTTTATTCAAACATAGATTAGATTCAACTTTAGATTTGAGTTTGATCTTTTAGTTGTTATTGAACTCATAGTCTTTTACATATTCAGACAGTATTGGGTATTCCCCATTAATTCAGTTTAACTTATGGTTTTAAGCTGCACAGTATTTATTACTTTCGTTTATCTTAGTATGATTATGATATGTTAGCTCAGGGTTAGCTTGGGGTCACTCGTGATTCTAGGTCCCGTGTTTACGTCAAAGGGGTAGCCTCGGGGCGTGATAATACTAAAGCTAAATTTATCTATGTCTGAAATAAGCCTTTAACTGACTAGAGATGCTGGGACATGGCCCCAACTAACTCTAATAAAAATTGAAACTAAAATGAAAGACTGAAATAGAAAACAAGTCTATTGTCCTCGAAGTATGAGGACTCACCATTGATGCTGCTAAATACGGATCGGGAATCGATCTACACATGATCTGAATGCCGAGGACTCAAACCTACATCACGAAAGGATGTAGCACAGAGTATGCATCAGTACTTGAAAGGTACTAAGCATTCATGATAGGATAAAGCTGAACAAAGCGTACTGAGCAATTATATAATTTGAACATGATAAAGATGCTGAAATATACTGAATATGAACTAAACTGAATGCAATGACCAAGTACATAACATGTTGAGATGGAACACTGAAGTATATCTGAAGACCTAGTCAAATGCACTAGAGTCTGACTGTGGGAGCTATTACTAACCGACATAAAACCATGTGAGCTGAACGTGGAGTCCAATGTATCCGCCCCATCAAGAGGACCCAATATACCTTGCCAGGGGTATAAAGGAATGACTGGCGTGATCACTAAATTTGATGCCCAATAGAGGGGACTTATAATCCTAAAGGGGCACGTAGTTCTGGGACTATGAGGGTGACTAACCCTAGTCCAACTCAGTGTTATGCCTACTCCCAACTGGAAATGTGTACAATACAACATAACTGAAATATACTGGATAGCTCAATATTCTGACATGCTAACTGAAAATGCAACATTTAAGTACTGATAATGAAACATTTGAAATCTGAGGCATGTATATTTATTTATTTTTCGTAGCTAGTGTAATTCATGAACTAAACGAGTCTACACAACTAGGGTTCTGAGTTCCATGCAAAGAACTAAGCTACGATTCCACAAAAACATGATAATCTCATTAGGAATACTTTAACAACTAAATCACAACTAATATCTAAGGTTTTAGAAATCCCAAGTCTAAGCAAGATATAGGAATCAAGAATCTGACTGAATTATAGGGACCTAATGGGTGAAAGGAACCCACTAGCGAAATCTCACATACCTGGTGACAAATTTCATGGAGAAATCTTTCGATTTTAGGGCTGGAACTAAAGAAAACTTGTTGCATTTCTTGGAGGGTTTTGGGTCACCTCTTTCTCCTCTTTTGCTCTAAGCTTGATGAATTCTAGTGAATGAATCGCTTAGGGTAAGTTCTGACTAAGTTACTAGGCTTAAACTGACCAAAACTACGTAGTTTAGAGGTTAAACGATGTAGTTTAGGTGTCCAACGCATAGGGGAAAAGATCAAATGACCCTAACTTAAAAGAAGTCGGGGCCAACGACAGGCCTGACCGATGGACCGTGGATGAACCTACGGCCCGTCCTGTCATCTCGTCGTTTGGCTTCCAAGAGTTCCGAACTAGGGTCTCAACCACGGACCATTGTCCCACCTACGTTCTGTAGGTCCTGGCGTGGTTCTGGACTCTTTCTGAAATTTCTGGGTGGAGTAGAGGTGGCCAACCACGGACCCCACCTACGATCTGTGGGTGGTCCCCGTTGGTGGCACCTGCAACTTTTGAAATTCTGAAATTTGGTCTTTCTAGAATACGGGGTGTTACAGATAACATCCCTACTACATATATCGATTGGATCGGGTACCATGCTTAGTACAAAATGGCTTATTAGTTTGCTTAGGTATCACACTTGGTACATATGATTGTTCTCCATCAATTAACAAAAATTGTTTATTGTATGTTGTTGAGCACATTTGTTGTGGTTGTTTAATCAGGATGACGACTGGGAGTCATGTTGACGTTAATGATTGTGTCCAGGTGTGGAAAATGAGCGGGTCGAGTCGAATATAAATCGATCAAAACTGAGTCAAACAAAAATGGATAAAATGCTCGACTCAACTCATATTTTAAATAGGTAAAAACAAGTTACCCAATGCATAATATGAGTAAATATGGATACCCATATTATAATAGGGATCATGTTAAAAGCTTCAAAAGCAAAATCTCTTACCCCACTCTTCATCCCCCCCCCCCCTGTCCACAAAAAAAATAAAACTTTCGTTTTAAAAAAATTAATTTTTTTTCGTATCACCCCCTTCCTGGCCATCCCCACCCCAACCCCCAACGCTTCAAAATCTAATTTTTTTTTAAATTTGTTTCTCTTTTAAACTAAATTTATTTTTTACTACCCCAGCCCCGACCCCCAATTCCCCCCTACCGGTACCAGCCCCCCCCCCAAGCTCCTTCCTAATAAAATAATTTTTTTAAAAAGAATATTATTTTTTTAGTTATCCCACCCATCCTCCCCCCCCCCCATCCTACACCTCAAAAAAATATTAATGCCACTTTTCTTTCTTTTATGGATGAGCATCTCTTACCCATTTAACTACCTACTTTTAAATGGGTAATATGAGTTTTGACTCATTTTATACCCATTTCAAATGAGTTGTGGCTATATTTGTATATTGTCTTGTTTTACTAAGTTTCATATATTTGGAGCTAGCCGATGATCCTACCAGTACACTGTGGATTTTATATGTTGATATTGCACATGTTCTTTCTTTGTTGAGTAAAAGAACAATGTTGTGTTAGATCAATGAAAAAAGTGTTAGATCAATGAGACAATAACCTTCAGAGTAATATGGCTGGTATGGTACTTACTTTTGTCCCTGTGGTACAAATGAAAACTAGAAAAATAAATCTTCCTTTTATTTTCATCCAAAACCTGCTTTTCAGATGTTGAAGACTCTGTGTCTTTGGAATGTTCGTCCTTATGAATGTCATCTAGCTCGACATCTGCCTTTTTCTCTACGGTCTTACTAGTTTCACTTGGTGTAAGATGGCGTGCTCTTCTGTTATTTCTCATTTTTTTTCTTCTTGTGTTCTTTGATATTGTCCTCTATGATGTCCTTACCTATTTCAGAATATGTTTGTGATATACTGCAAGCAACCTGAGGCATCTTCAAAGAAACACACATTTATATTGATGTTATGCGAAATAACATCTAACATACTGTCCAAACCTAAGGCCAAATCATTTTAAAAACATGTATGCTGAATACAGTGAGGACATGCGATGTAAGGTATTATTTTCTCTCATCTGCAGGCTTGTTAAAACTTCTCACCAGAAATTTGGTTCTGCGACCTGTGTGTGGAGATTAATGATGTAGAATGACACTAGATTGAGAACAATGGATGATCGACTTATCAGACAGTGGAAAATTCTGGAGGGATTGACCATAAGCTGTAGAAAACTCAATGAAACAGAGGCAGGCATTAAGGAAACAGTTGTACTAATCCTAAAATGATTGAACGCCATAGAAAGGAGGTCAACACCAGTACCAAATCTGAACTGTGATGAAACTGGATGTAATATATGCATCATCGAGTGCCACATTTGTATCGTAATTGATGATACATCTCATTGAAGTGTAGTACGTTGTGTATGCAGCATCAATTGTGGGTGCACCATTTGTATCAGAAGTGATACTACATTTCCAGGAAGTGCAGGATGTTGTGTACGCAGCATGGATAGAGAGTAAGACATTTGTATTGGAAGTGATACATCTCCAGAAAGTGAAAGTCTGAACTGTTATGAAATAGAGGTGAGTGAACCTTCTGAATTTCAGATTCGAGAGCTTGATTTGTTTAGTGTCTGCTGGAATTTGTGAAATTTTAAAGCAACTAGATTTGCTTGATTAAATGTACTAAAGGAATCATGTCCAAGTAGTACATGGATTCAAAAGAATTAAGAGCAAGTTGTCTCTTGTTTTAATTATATATTTTTAAATAACATTGTAAAATATAATTGATATATAATTTTCAAATAAATAATATTTTAGTTGTATTAATTAACAAAAATTATAAACCCCACAACCCACAAAAAAAAAGAAACCAAAAGGAGATTTTGTTGAGCCGCCAGCCTTCAAAAATCAAATATGGAAAAGGAAAGGATGAATTTTAGAGGAAGAGAAGCCTCAATTCCTCAATAAACAATGTTTGAAATATTCTCGTAGCTTCCTATCATGTCGTTAATGCGTTTCAAGTGCGTTTCCAGTTTCTGTAATTCTCCGGTATCAGAATCAGATTTTGTGGATATCTATAATTTCCGTTCTATAAAGTCATGGTGGAACAAAGTTGTTTCTAGAGGCAAGGAAAGCTTTCTATGCGGCTGAGCAAAAGGAAGATACAATCTCTGCCTCTCTTTTTCAAATTGAGAGATCTATTGAACTTTTCGAGCACACCCCTCCATATTATCATTTAAATTGTGCTAATGGTTTATTTTGTATTTGGAAACCATTGTCTGTGCATCCTTCTGTGATTGTCAATCCTAGTACAAGACAATTAAGATGTCTTCCCGACCCAAGTAAAGGTAAAGGTTTTTTTTTGCGTAACTATTCATTAGGTTTTGAACCATAACAAAAAAAGTACAAAGTGTTTTTGTTAGAAAATCAAGGAGAGTACATAAAACAATGGGTTCTAACTTTAGGTATAGATGAATCGTGGAGAAAGACTCAAACCATTTCCCCTTCTAAAGTGTATTATATGCCTAGTGTTTGCATTAGCGGAGTTATTTATCAGTTTGTTAAGGTTCCCCAACGTGCTATAGCTGCAATTGATGTTAAATCTGAAAAAATCAAAATCATTGCATTGTGGAAATGATCTCACTTGGTGTACTCTTACGAATTGATAGAATTGAAGGGACAATTGGCTAGCATAAACTATACAGTTTATACACAACTCATGGAGACTTCGACTTGTGGATTTTAGAGAAGGCTCCGAATAGAAAATGTAAGAGACATATCATTCGATGTCCTTCAATGTGGAATTACGTAGTGTCTGAACCAATATCATCCTGCATGACAGGTGATGGGAAGATTGTATTCTCCGTAAACTTAAATGCAAGTGTTTATACTTGTGTTATGATGTCATTACAAAGAGTTGGAGAAAATTAGAAATCAAGAGGCTTCCTAAGGAGACCCGCATCCAAGGCATTTGTAGTTATGTGGAGACTTTAGATCATAGCATTTAATGTTAAAACTCTTATATAATGATAATAAGATGATGTATGACTATGAGTTTTGGTTTATGGGAATTGTTAATTTTAAAAAGTTCTTTATATTTTGAATCTATTCTGTTTTATTGTAAAATATCTATACACCAATACGAATATCAACTGGAATTATAGGACTGAATTAGAATCGAAACAACTAAGCTATCAAACTGAAATAAGATCAACCATCACACAGAAAGACCATGTGTTGAAATGTATACGTCCACCAGACTAGATGGGACCAGGTCCTCAGCACAGTTACAGTAATAGAAGGTGAAATAAATGCTGAAAGTAAAGATTGCACGCACAACTTTATGTGGAAACCTCCTTGCTCAAGGGAGTAAAACCACAACCTGTCTCACAGGAATTTCCAAACTGCTTTTACTAGTCTTCTCAAGCAAAAGTAAAAATCAATTTACAAAATAAGATTAACCTACTAATCTCCACACTAAGCAATATCTCCTATTACTTAGACGAGCCTAAGCAGATACAACATTGCCCACTATACTAATCCTAATAGATTAATATAGACTTTGAAGTAAGACACTAAGTTACTCATAACTTAAGTTCTTACAATGATTCACACAAGTTTGAAACGTTTCTAACACGAATGAAACGATTCCTACAATATCAGCACGATTAGAAGTAATAAAAGTAACATCTAGTACAGGAAGCACTTGAAGTAATCGATCAGGTCCCTGCTATTTTGAAGCTTGAAAAATCTCTCTTTGAATGAATGATTCTTTTATTGTTTTGTAAGTTGAATATATTAGACAAGAAGAATTATGATCCAATGTACAAACAACCTCGTCGCTTTTGATAGGTGGAGTACTCTGCAACTCCACCAACTTTCTGATGCAGACAGCTTTTACAGTTGTAAAGCATATTCACACTAGACGAGCATACTTTACAGAGGACCAGGTCCTTGCACTTGTGAGGAGATCATCAAAATATCTAGAAGCATTAGCACTTATCATTTTCCCCCTTTCTGATAATGACAAACAACCTACACAGAGCCTCACGTGAGTGTAAAGACATTCATTCAAATACCCAACAAATTCCAACTTTGTTCAGTGCGCTAGTAACAACAATGTTCCCCCTTAGTTCAATGCCCCTAATTCCACAGCCAACCTTTACAACAAACTTCCCCCTTTTAACATCATTGAAAGGGTGAAGCAGTAAACATATTCAAGTTAAATGCAAGGCAATAAAGAATTCAGGGCCTTGGGCCACACAAAACATATGTATGTAAGCATAAAGAGAATATTAAACCACACATGAACACGAAAGAAACATAAATAGCATTAGATCACAAATACTGACCACTGTAGTCAGTCCAAAAAACATACAACCACAATAGTTTTAATCAAGATTGAAGAACAAAGAGGGAAACTAGGAAAACAAGACTCGTTTAGGACGGAGGGGGAAGGGACAGACGCTCATTTGCATCCTCATGAGCCTTGATAAGTTGCCTGCTGAGAGCCTTAACTTTCCCACTGAGTGAGGCATTTGTCTTCAGCAGCATTTCATTTTCATCCCTCAACTTTTGCAACACCTGCTCATTTCCATCACTGGTACCAGGTCCCTTCGAAACCGCCTTCTGTAATTCAGACTTTAGTGTAGCGATTTCAATCTCCTTGTCATTCAAAATCTCAGTAAGATCCATCACTTCCCATTTAAGAGCAGCCTGCTGCTCTAGAACATCTGCCACTTGAGATCTACCCCTAGCTTTTCCTTCGACACACTCACATTCCAGCAGGGTAGCAGCAGTGAACATCTGCTTGGTGGTACCAGGTACCCCTCTTCCCAAAGGCACTTCGAAGAGGTTGAATACAAAATTCAGCAAGTAACCATATGAAATCCCATGTTTTACCTTTTTCCAAGTCATTACCCTGTGCATGTGTTCCAGCATAATGGCTGGGAGGTTAATCTCTTCAAGTTCATCAAGGTTCTCCATGAGAAAAAGGTCAGCCGCAGATACCACTGTTCTTTTTTCAGTTCTGGGCACCAACACCTTGTTGATGAACTCAAAAAGCAACTGATATTCCATTTGAGAAACTTTGTTGGTAACCTTGATCTCTTGACATCTCCACATTTTGTGGCAAGTTTTGTGAAGTCACTAAATGGTTTACAACCTTTAATCGTTCGAATTCCTTCCACAGGAACCCCTAAAATGATCCCCAATATTTCTTCATCCAGACATATTTCAACATCCCTGACAGTAGTCATGATTCCACCACCTTCTAGAAGTTTCATTTTGTAGAAAAATTCATACACCTCAGGTTCGTGCAGGTACGGAACTAGAGGTTCAAAGAGATGGTTCCATCCTTAAATGGAGACAGCATAAAAAAGATTTGCATGCCAAATTTGGTTAGAATGTCAGGGTTAAAGACTCTGCAATTTAAAACCTTTTGGTTCTACATTGCCGTTCTCCGCTCCTCCCTTGTCATTTCCTTTTCTTCACTTTGTTTTTGAACCCTAGGACCTGGTCCCTTTACGGGTTTTGATTTCCTAGCCACCTGCTTTCTAACTTTCTCCCTTTTCACATGAGATTTCCTTCCAGCCTTCTATACTTCCTTCGTTTTTACCCTTTCTTTCTCACTTTCTTTTCTTTTCTTAGCCACATAAGCAACAACATCCTCAGACTCAGTATCACTAGACCTGATAGGGAGAGGTGTAGAAGTGGGCCTTTTAGGTTCAATACCCTCCCTCCTTTTTTTCCTAGCCATTTCTGTTTGAACTCTGCTTGCTGCTATGGGGCTCCCTAAGACCTTTTGTGTTTCACTCCTTGTAACATACTTCATTTTGTCCCCTTTAGGGTGGGACACAACCAACTTTCCCTTTCCTTTTCTTTGTCGCTCCTTCTCAGACTTAGTAGGTTCAACAATGTGGTCAACTTCAAGAGAATTGTCAGCAGTTTCTAGATCTGGTACACCAACTGTTAAGATGTTGGCTCCTCGTACCCTTATTATGTTCCATTTCAAGGGAGGTTCTTCCTTTTCCTTTTCAGTTTCAACAACAAAAGACTTGGGAGTTTGGTCAAAAACTGGTTCAAGACTGAGAGGGACATGTTCCTGTGATCTATTATCTGGTTCTAAAAAGTTCAATTGAACATCTCCTCGAAGTGAAGTCAAACTTTGTGCAGCCACTAGCTCAGCCCCTGCTGCTAGAATGCTCGACTCAGGACCCCTTCCCTCAAGCAAGTCTCCCTCAAGAAATCTTTCAGACATTGCAGAGGATACACCCTTAAAAGCCACATCAACCTCTTCAATACTAGGTCCGTCAACAGCTTTCGCAACATATTGTGCCCCTGAGTTTTGGGATTTTTCACTGGACAAAACTAGAGTGGGGGAACAGGGCAGAATCTCCTCAGAAGAGACCGGAGGAGATGTCATAACTTCAGTAAGGGGAGTGGTGGATTCACCCGTTTCACCAAATCCACAAACTAGAGTCGAAGGAGTTTCATCTGGAGGGGGTATGAAGAAGTTGAAGAAACTGGGGTTTTCAACTTCTTGGGAGATAAGAGTCTGGGAAGAAGAAACAGAGTTAGACATTTTGGGAGAGGAAATAAGATACTTGAAGAAAAATTAGAGAATCAGAAGGAAATACTTGAAGAGATTTAAAGAATTTGATTCCCCAACAGTGGCAACCTTTGGTTTTTAAAGTGAAAAGACACTAGAAACTGACGCGATGAATGAGTGAGAGACGCGTGGCAGTGATGTTGACAGACAGACAGTGTAGCGTAAGTGATACTAACCTCATGAGGACCAAGTCCCTCTTTTTGTTTGCAACCTTGCCTGTATGATTAGATCTTCCCTCATCTAAACACACCATGAGTGTATACCTGCATTAAGGTATCATGTGTGAATTCTTAAATGACAACCATTAAAACAAGTATAGATACTTGCCCTTCCTAACATAATCAAAATGGAAGACTTTTGTGCAAGCTTGTGAAGGAATCAGGTGATCTTGTGTATCCCCAGTCTCATCCTGTTTTTAATGAAACATTCTTTACTCAAGGGCTTTGTAAAGATATCGTCCAGTTGATCTTCAGTCTTGCAGAATTTCATCACCACATTTTTCTTCTCAACATTGTCCCTCAGGAAATGGTGCCTCACATCTATGTGCTTTGTCCTCTTGTGCTGCACAGGATTTTTGGCCATATTCATTGCACTGGTGTTGTCACAAATTAGAGGAATTGTATCTGTGAGAACACCAAAATCCGCCAGTTGCTGCTTGATCAACAGAAGCTGAGCACAGTATGAAGCAGCAGCTACATATTCTGCCTCTGCTGTAGACAATGCAACTGAATTCTTCTTCTTTGTCCCCCAAGATATCAGTGATGATCCAAGAAAATGTGCCATGCATGACGTACTCTTTCAATCAACAAGAAAACCTGCATAGTCAGCATCAGCATAGCCAATTAGATCAAGTGAGTCACCTGTTGGATAGAAGAGGACCAGGTCCTGAGTTCCCTTCAAGTATCTCAATATTCGTTTAGCAGCCTTCAGATGTGACTCATTTGATGCAGCTTGAAACCTTGTGCACATCCCTACACTGAATACTATCTCCGGCCTGCTTGCAGTGAGATACAAAAGTGACCCAATAATTCCCCTATACATGGTCTGATTAACCTCAACACTATCTTATCCAAGTCAAGTTTTACATTTGTGCTCATAGGAGTATCAAGTACCTTTGCTTCAAGTAAATTAAACTTTTTGAGCAGTTCTTTTATGTATTTCTCTTGACATATAGAAGTACCCTGAAAGGACTGTTTGATTTGCAAGCCTAGGAAGAAAGTGAGCTCCCCCATCATGTTCATTTCAAATTCACTACTCATTAAATCAACAAATTCTTTGCACAATGAATCTGTAGTGGCTCAAAAAATGATGTCATTTATATATACCTGCACAATCAACAACTCTTTACCTCTGGATTTTAAGAACAAGGTATTATCAATTTTACCTCTTTCAAACCCATTTGCAAGGAGGAATTTTGACAGCCGTTCATACCAAGCTCTGGGAGCTTGTTTAAACCCATACAGAGCCTTGTCCAATTTCAGCACATGATTTGGCAGTTCTGCATCTTCAAAGCCTGGGGGCTATTTGACATACACTTCATCTTTCAGATTCCCATTCAAGAAGGCAATCTTGACATCCATTTGAAATAGCTTGAATTCCATGTGAGTAGCAAATGCTATCAGGATTCTGATGGCTTCCATTCTAGCTACAGGAGCAAAAGTCTCATCATAGTCAATCCCCTCCTCTTAGTTGTACCCCTGCACCACAAGCCTTGACTTATTTCTAGTAATGGTTCCATGCTCATCAAGTTTGTTTCTGAAGACCCATCTTGTTCCAATAACTGTTCTGTTGAGAGGTCGGGGAAGCAGGTTCCACACTTTGCTTCTCTCAAACTAATGGAGTTCTTCTTGCATTGATGTTACCCAATCTGCATCCTGTAGAGCTTTCTTGATGTTCCTTGGTTCAATGGATGACATAAAGGCTGAATATGCAACTAGATTTCTTGTCCTGGATCTAGTTTGAACTCCAGAGTCAAGTGGAGAGATGAGATTTTCCAATGGATGTGAGGATTGATGTTTTCATCTGGACTTTCTAGTCGACTCTTCTTCAATTTCAGCATCAGATTTAGCATCATCATCTTCATGATTTTGAGATGGAACCTCCTAGGTAGTATCAGAGGGACCGGGTGCTCCTGTGAGATCTGCAGAAATTTCCTTTGCAACCCGTTTGTTTCCAGGGTTTAGGATATCCTTGTCTTCCCTTTCCTTGATCAGCTCCTCCATCTCATGGTCTCCCTTTTTATCATCAATTTTCTCAGCTTCATCGAATGTTACATGAATGCTCTCTTCGACATATAGAGTTCTTTTGTTAAACACTCTGTAGGCTTTACTGGTAGAAGAGTATCCTACAAACACACATTCATCACTCCTGGCATCAAACTTACCCAAGTCATCCTTTCCATTATTTAGTACAAAGCATTTGCACCCAAATGGCTTAAGGTGAGCAATTGAAGGCTTTCTGTCATTCAACAATTCATAAGCTGTCTTTTTTATCATAGACCTGATAAGGCACCTATTTGTAACATAGCATGTTGTGTTGACGACTTCTGCCAAAAAAATTATAGCAACCCCCGAGTTAATCAGCATAGTCCTTGCAATACCAACTAATGTCCTGTTCTTTCTTTTAGCCACTCCGTTTTGCTGAGGAGTTTTTGGTGCAGAGAAATTGTGATTGATTCCATTTTCAGTACAAAAACTTTCAATTTGAGAGTTCTCAAACTCTGTGCCATGGTCAGACATGATACTAATAATCTTTCAGTTGACCTTCAGTTGAATTACTTTGGCAAAATTAATCATAATTCCAGCATTCTCATCCTTTTTCCGCAGAAACATGTTCCAAGTGTACTTGGAGAAATCGTCAACAACCACAAAAATATATTTTTTACCTCCTGTATTTTGAATTCTGGTTCACAAAGATCCATGCGGAGAAGCTCTAAAGGTCTGGTTGTGCTCACACCCTTCTTCGCTTTGAAGGAGGATCTTGTTTGTTTGCCTTTTGCACAAGCATCAAAGACTTTGTCATTTGAGAACTTCAGCTTTGGTAATCCGCGGACCAGGTCCCCTGCAACAAGCTTGTTAAGTAAAGAGGTACTTACATGACCCAGTTGTCGATACCATAGATTTGCATCATCAGTTTGAGCACTTAGACATGACAGGTTGTCCCCTTCAATAGAGTCAAGATTAGCAACGTACATATTCTTGAATATTTTTACAGATATCACAATTCTCTTAGTTGCATAGTGTGTAACAACACACCCATCAGACATGAACTTGACTTCATTTCCCTTGTCGCAAATTTGAGATACACTTAAGAGATTGAACTTCAGACCATCCACACGGTGTACACTGTCTATGGAATGGTCTGTTGTTCTTCCTATCTTGCCAATACCAAGAATAAAACCTTTCTTTCCACCACCAAATGACACACCACCACCTTGGTGTGCTTCCAAAGAGAGGAAGTTTAGAGTGTTTCCAGTCATATGCCTTGAGCATCCACTATCCATGTACCAGCACTAACTTTTCCCTTTCTTCTGCACAAGGATCACTTGTTAGACTTAGGAACCCACTTCAAATGGAGTTCCTAAAACTGTCAAAAGGCTTAATAAGAAACCTTCTTGTCCATGAGGGTAGAGTGTTCTTGCTAAAGTGGTAACCAGGACCAGGTACCCTTTTCTTTTCCTCAACAACTTTTCTTGACCTAAGAAACTTCTCCTGACTTTCTTTTACTATTCTCAGCTTCTCACACTTCTCTTTCAGATGACCATTTTTGCCACAGTGGGTACACAAAAGGTTGCCTGAGACAGATACATATTTACTATGTGGATTGTAAGGGGGTTCTATTTGTCTACAATCTAAACCCTTTCTGCTGTTGAACTGTTGACTTGCCAAGTTCGTGAGAATTTTAGACGAGTCAGTCCACTTGAGAGAGTGGTTCAGTTCTTCTTTGATCTTACTTAAGTCCTTCACTAGTTGAGAGTTTCTTTCTAGGGAGGTAGCTAACATGGACTTAGAGGTCTTAAATTTTTCTTCTAGTTCAACCTCAAAGTTACTGAGTTTTCACTTTCCACTCTTAGAGGTATCAGGTCCCTCATTGGGTTCCAGACTATCAGTCTCAAGGATACCTATCCTGACACTCAGTTCAGACATTTGAGAGTTAATAGTTGAGTTTTCATCATCGCACAGACTTAACATTTCATTTGTCATCAAATTTTCAGAGGTTAGTTCATCAACAGAGTCAATCAATAGAGCAATAAGTTTTCTCAATTTATTTATAGGAAGGGTATCTAGATCATTCTTGAGATCGAGAAGAGTTACCTCATTCAGATCCTCTTCATCGTTAGATTTTTCATAAGTGAGAACATAGAGTTGTAGACAATTTCATCATCTTCCACAACCATCATTGAGACATCCTATGGGCTGTCTATCTCTTCTTCAGACTCACTTGATGTGTTACCCCACACTGCCAGAGCTTTCTTCACCAGTTGATCAACATGAGCTTTCCTCTTGGCATAGTCTGGGACCTGGTCCCTTCTGTGAGGTCTGAAATCCTGAGTTTCCTGCTTTTGACTGGGGCAATCCCTCATAAAATGACCAGGTTTGCCACATTTATGACAAAGATCATTTGCATTTGCCGCCCTGCTGGTCGAAGCTTTCTTTTGAAAACATTTATTCTTCTTGATGATCTTTTGAAACCTTCTAGTGACATAGGACATTTCATCCTCCTCCTCAGTCACATCATTTTGAGAAGTTTTTAGAGCAATTGATTGCTCCTTCTTTCCTTCCTTCATGGTTGTTCCATATTGCTTGTTCAGCTCATAGGTTTGAAGATTGCCAATCAGTTCATCCATGGCAAGTGTCTTCAAATCTTTAGCTTCAGTTATAGCATTCACCTTGCTTTCCCAAAACTTGGGAAGCACTTTGAGAATCTTTTGAACTTGTTTGCTCAAAGGAATAGGCTCACCAAGGCATCTCAGCTCGTTGGTTATAGCAGTGAATCTTGAGTTCATCTTATAGATGGTTTCACCTTCCTTCATGCAAAAATTTTCGTATTGAGTCGTAAGCATATCAACCTTCGACTCCTTTACTTGTGTAGTTCCCTCATGAGCAATTTGGAGACAGTCCCAAATCTCCTTCATTGTACTCTTTTCTTCTTTTAACAACTGTTGTAGTGAGCTCTCCGTCTTTCACTTTCTTCGTACGAATTTATAGTCCGTCGAGAATAACGTCCCACAGTTCGGTGTCTTCAACATTGATGTAATCATGCATGCGATTCTTCCACCACCTATAGTAGTGTCCATTAAAGTGTAGTGGTCTGGTAGATGACTGACCTTCTTCCATATTAGGTGGAGCTGTCATTCCTTCAGGATCTTTTCTTTTCTTGATGTTACCCAAAACGAAAAGTCAAGCACTGATACCACTTGTTAAAATATATGCGTCCACCAGACTAGATGGGACCAGGTCCTCAGCACAGTTACAATAACAGGAGGTGAAATAAATGTTGAAAGTAAAGATTGCACACATAACTTTATGTGGAAACCTCCTTGCTCAAGGGAGTAAAACCACGACCTGTCTCACCGGAATTTCCAAACTGCTTTTACTAGTCTTCTCAAGCTAAATTAAAAATCAGTTCACAAAATGAGTTTAACCTACTAATCTCCACACTAAGCAATATCTCTTATTACTTAGACGAGCCTAAGCAAATACAACACTACCCACTATACTAATCCTAATAGATTAATATAGACTTTGAAGTAAGACACTAAGTTACTCACAACTTAAGTTCTTACAATGATTCACACAAGTTTGAAACGTTTCTAACACAAATGAAACGATTCCTACAATATAAGCACGATTACAAGCAATCAAAGTAACAGCTGGTACATGAAGCACTTGAAGCAATCGATCAGGTCCCTGCTGTTTTGAAGCTTGAAAAATCTCTCTTTGAATGAATGATCTTTTTGTTGTTTTGTAAGTTGAATATATTAGACAAGAAGAATTATTATCCAATATACAAATAGCCTCGTCGCTTCTAATTAGTGGAATACTCTGCAACTCCACCAACAGCTTTTACAGTTGTACATCATATTCACACTAGACGAGCATACTCTACAGAGGACTAGATCTTTGCACTTGTAAGGAGATCATCAAAACATCTAGGAGTGTTAGCACTTATCACCATGTCAGATAATGCTTTTATAAAATTCATCAGTGAAGTTGTGCACGCCTTTAAAGCTTTGACGCCTAAAATAAATGTCACGGCCCAATTCCTTGAGCCGTGATGGCACCTACTATATCCCACTAGTATGTATGCTAACTCGAAACCCAGAACGACTAGTAGTGGGTAAAAGGGCAGAAGCTAAACAAGAGTAGGCAAAATTTAAGATAACAATATAAACAGGAGGAAGCAAACCAAAACATATATACAAATAAAGATCCCTCCCAAAACCTAGAAGTCACTAGTACAAAGCTACTAACAAAACGAGTACAAGTCCCAAAAGTGGACCATAGAGACTGGAATGTCTCGAAAGGTAAAAGACAAGTCTATATATACAGATGGACATTGAAATAGTACAAAACGTCGTGTGCTCACCCCCGTCTCCGGATCAGAAGACTCCAAACTGGATCAACGCTGGCCAATGGTGCTCGGACCTGCATCACGAAACAGATGCAGAGTGTAGCATGAGTACCACAACAGCAGGTACCCAGTAGGCATCATAGATCAACTGAACTTGAAAAGTAAAGGAAATATAAAAAGAAGGAATAACAAAAACAAAGGTCACGAACGGAAATCTAAGTAACAATGGAATGCACACGAGTATAGAAAGAACTAACTAAAGTAATCTATAAGCTAACTACACCTAACTGACCCCTATAAGCCCAGAAGGTACACTCATGCACAGGTTTAATTTAAACCCGAACGGACCCCCATAAGCCCGACGAGTACACAGAATAACTATAACTAAAAAGAATTGCATATGAGAACCCAAGAACGGAGAACATCGAACCAGAACCTCAACCCCAATTAGTAGAATCTGACAGTACGGAGGCCGGACCTCGAACCGAATGCTCACCAAAAGTACCCAAGTAACCAATCACAAGTATCAAGTAACTGAGGCCAGAACTCTAACTGGATGCTCTATATAAGTATCTGGGCAATAGAGGTCGGACCTTAAACCGTATGCTCTATAAAAGTAACTGGACGATAGAGGCTGAACCTTAAACCGAATGCTTTATAAAGGTGCCAATGTAGCTACTGAAAGAGTCCCAATCGATCCATGCTCGTAAATGTCCGTGGAATGCCGTCCACACTTAGCCAATCAAGGTAAGTCCTTGGAACCAAATCAAAAATCAAATTCAAATCGCGAAGCAGAGCTAGTGTCACCGACGTAACTTGTGAAGCTGTAACATCAGGGAAAATAAGGATAGCTATCGTCGGAGCAAGCGTATCACCTAACTGAGGCCCAAACTATCAAACTCAAGTCTGCTACACCAGTTTACAAGGATCTAAGCCGGCCGAGCGACGTCGAGGCAAAACTAAGGCCTATCTGATCCGAATCATTTACTTATAAGGAAAACCCTAGTCAAACCTAAACTAAAGCCCAACATGCTTTAGATAAACAATAATCAAGCATTCAAGCACTCCACATAGCAAGGAGGGTCAATTAGTAACACATAGCATGCTCACAGTAACCGGATAATTCCCGAAAGAGGCCGAAACATGATTTCTAAACACCTATGCATGATTCAATAACTACCAACCCAAATCCCAACTAATCAACATGCATTCACACTCTCGAGCTCAATCTAAGAGAGGGAAGTTGTAGCCTACCTGTAGGCCAATCACGCGCGCTCCAAAATCACTCTTCCGGAGCTTATTCTTTTCGAACGGCCTCGAAACACTGTCACGCTACCAAAAATAGAGTCACAACATTATTACGATTGTTTAGACACCAAAATCACAAAAAACAGAGACGGACCAATTTTGGAGTCAAAACAAGAATTGTGGGACCCGCACCGAACTGTCCGAATTTCACTTCGTCAAGAGACCCTAAAGAGTACCCCGAACTTGTGTTCCAAAATAGAACACCATTCAGGGCTCAAAACGCAGCAAAACCCAACACGCAAGAAAACCACACTTTAATCAACTTAAAAGAAAACATGCAGCAATCTAATCTTGAAATTTACAAGAATCTAATGGTGCCCAACACTCCTTGAACACTCCGCAACGTAGCCAAGATAATTTCCCAACACGTAGGCCTTCAAATCACCCAAAACCGAGCTAAAATGAGTGAGATATGACCGAAACAAGGATGCCAAAAACAAAAGTTCAAAAAAGGGTACAACAATCAGGTTTATCGCGAAATTTATCTCGAACTACGTGCACCTGACAACCTCCGAACACTCTACAGAGAAGCTCCCGCACTTCGAATCGGCTAATTCGGTTGAGAGATGAGAGAGAGATGAGGTTTTTAAGGTTTACCAAAAGTGCAGATTTTTTTGCATTTTATAGTAGATTTTTCTGCACTTTCCCCAAAACTTAAAACTTCGACGGGATGCTCCGAACTAGTTCGGAATCCCGTACACGCAAACGAGATATGCAAACATACCAAATTTGATATTTCGGACTCAATGGTACAGTCAAAATTTCCATACGAGGTCATTTTGACAAAAAGTGGGTCCCACACCCTAATGTCATTTTAAGTCATAAACCACAAAAGGGGTCGAAAAAATATGGGAAACCTCGAGACACAAAAGAAGGGTCAATCTAGACCAAACTTGACATTCCGGAGCTAACTGCTCTGATGGAATTCTCATCCGAGCGCATTTACTCAGAATATTGACTAAAGTCAAACTTAGGCTTAAACTTAAAGTTAAAACGCCTAATCGCATCGACTCACACTGAAAACCTCGGGAGTTATGCCGATCATGCTACTAGCCTAAAATGACCCTTTCGGAGCTGATGGAATCATCAGAATTGGATTTCGATGTCATGTTCTTGAACTTTTGATCGAGAATGATCATTCAAGGTTCAAAGCTCCAAAACACTAAAACTTGCCCCATAACTAAACGAACGGCCAGGTGACCGATCTGTCAGTCCCAACAAGCCAAAAATGACTTGGGGTCGCTATAGGAATGCTCTAAACGACAAACAGAAGGCAAGACACAGAAATGACCATGAGGTTCATTACAATAGCCACTACTAAAAAGGACTTTCGTCCGCGAAAGAAAGGATAAGGATATACCTGAGGGCTCAAATAAGCTGGGGAACTGCTTCCGTATCTCCTGCTCGGTCTCCCAGTTAGCCTCCTCGACTGGGCGATGCCTCCAACGGACCTTAACAACAGGAATGGCTTTTGATCACAAGTGCCTGACATTTCTGGCTAGAATGGCAACCGGCTCCTCTATAAAGGTCAGACGATCATCCAACTCAACTGAATCATACTGGAGCACATGAGACTCATCTGGAACATACCGGCGCAGCATCAAAATATGGAAAACTGGATGGATAGCCGATAGTTTTGGAGGTAAAGCTAACTAATAGGCAACCTCGCCAACTGCTCTCAAAATCTCAAAAGGGCCTATATAGCTGGAGCTAAGCTTGCCTCGCCTCCCAAATCTCATCACGCCCTTCATGGGCGATACTCGGAGAAATACTTGGTCGCCAAATGCAAACCTCAACGGACGACGCCTGTGATCCGCGTAACTTTGATGTCTACTCTGAGCCTATCTTGAATCACCCTTACCTGATCCAAGGCCTCCTGAAGCAAATTTGTACCACACGGCCTAGGCTCTATAAACTCAAACCAACCAACTGGAGAGCGACAACGCCTACTATATAAGGCCTCGAACGGGGACATCTGAATACTAAAGTGGTAGCTGTTGTTGTACGCAAACTCCGCCAAAGGCTAGAACTGGTCCCACTGACCTCCAAAATCCATAACACAGGTCCGCAACATATCCTCAAGGACCTGAATAGTACGCTCTGACTGGCCATCCGTCTGTGGGTGAAAAGTTATACTAAGGTGGACACGGGTGCCCAACTCATCCTGAAAAGGCCCTCTAAAAGCTGGAAGTGAACTATGAACCCCAGTCTGAAATGATAGAAATAGGCATGCCATGAAGACGAACCGCATCCCGAATGTAGATACCAGCCAACCTCTCGGGTCTGAAGGTAGTACGAACAGGAAGGAAGTGTGCAGACTTGGTCAATCGATCCACGATGACCCAAATGTTGTCAACACCTCTAGAAGTCTGAGGCAACCCCACAATGAAGTCCATAGTGATACACTCCCACTTCCACTCTGGAATGGGTATTCTCTGGAACTCACCACCAGGCCTCAAATGCTTGGCCTTTACCTACTGGCAGCACAAGCAACGGGAAACAAAGTCAGCAATATCTCTCCTCATGCCACTCCACCAGTAATGCTGCCTCAAATCACGGTACATCTTCGCTGTGCTCGGATAGATAGAGTATCTAGACTCATGGGCCTCACAAAGTATCAACTGTATCAAAACCCCACTCTCGAAACACAGATGCGGTCAGTGAATCTCAACACTCCATCAGGATCTAAGGTAGCCTGACCACCATCCCTCACTAACATTTAATCTTTAAGGGCCACTAAGGCCTCATCCTCAAACTGGCAACCACAGATCCTATCAAGCAAAGAAGAGTGAACTCCCATATAGGCCAAGACGCGTTTAGAATCTGAGATATCCAACTGAACCATGTTATTGGCCACAACTGAACGTCCAAAGCCAAGGGACGCTCCTCAACAGATAAGAAGGCTAGACTACCCATACTTTCTGCCTTCCGTCTCAAGGCGTCTGCTACCACATTCACCTTATGTGGATGATAAAGAATAGAGAGGTCGTAGTTCTTCAGGAGTTCAATCTAATAACGATGCCTCGAATTAAGGTCCCTCTGGCTCATGATGTATTGAACACTCATGTGATCGGTGTAGATCTCACAACGTATTCCATATAGGTAGCACCTCCAAATCTTAAGCGCGAAAACTACCGCCGCCAACTCCAAGAGCTCATGCAGCTTAAGCTGCCTCGACGCATAAGCAATAACCCGACCCCGCTGCATCAAAACACAACACCGGAAGCATCACAATATACGGTAAAGCCCTCACCCTCAACTGGAAGAGTCAGGATAGAAGCAGTAGTAAGAAACTCCTTGAGCCTCCGAAAGCTCAACTCACACTCCTCAGACCATACAAAAGGAACACCCTGGCGAGTCAATCGAGTCAAAGGTGCACCAATAATGGAGAAACCCTCAACAAAACGCCTGTAGTATCCAGTCAGTCCAACGAAGTTCCTAACCTTAGTCATATAAGTGGGCCTACCCCAACCACGAATGGCCTCAATCTTCGTCGGATTCACCATAATACCATCCTTGGACACTACGTGCCCCATAAATGTCACAGAATCCAACCAAAACTCGCACTTTGAGAACTTGACATAAAGTCGATGGTCTCTCAAAGTCTGGAGCACAATCCTCAAATGTTAGGCACTCTTCTCTCTGCTCCACGAGTATACAAGAATATCATCTATGAAAACTATAACGAAAGAGTCCAGATAAGGCCTGAATACACGGGTCATCAAATCCATGGAGGCAGCAGGGGCATTAGTCTGCCCAAAAGACATCACTAGGAACACATAATGGCCATAACAAGCCCTAAATGCGGTCTTAGGGATATCCACTACCCAAATCCTCAGTTGATGGTATGCGAACCTCAAGTCGATCTTAGAAAACACAACTGATCAAATAAGTCGTCAATGGAGACAAGGGGTAACGGTTCTTTACCGTCACCTTATTTAGCTGCCTGTAATCAATACACATCCGCATAGTACTGTCCTTATTCTTCACAAACAGGACTGGGGAACCCCAAGGCGATACACTAGGCCGAATGAATCCCTGATCCAGGAGATTATGAAGCTGAATACCGAGCTCCTTAAGCTCTGCGAGGGCCATCCGATAGGGTGGGATAGAAATGGCCTTAGTGCCCAGCTCCAAGTCTATAGCAAAGTCGATATCTGTCTCCGGGGGTAGGCCAGGCAAGTTAGCAGGAACACATCAGCAAACTCTCGGACTACAGGTACTGAATCAACCGTAGGGCCCTCCCTACTAACATCTCTAACATAAGCCAAGTAAGCCAAACATCCGCTAGCCACTAACCTTCAAGCCTGAATGCAAGAAATCACCCCAACCGGCGTGCGACTACAAGAGCCCTGCCATACCACCGGTGGAATACCAGGCATGGCTAAGGTAACAGTCTTAGCATAGCAGTCCAAAACTTCTCGGTGAGGGCATAACCAGTCCATGCCCAAAATCATGTTGAAATCCAACATATCAAGTAAAATAAGATCAGCCCGAGTGTCTTGCTGCTGAATAATCACCAAACAAGATCTAAAGATCGGTTCCACTACTAAATAATCACCTACCGGGGTTAAAAAGCGTACCGACACTACTAAGGGCTCAGGGCTCATACTCAATCGAGGAGCGCAATAAACAGACACATAAGAATAAGAGTGAAACAAATGAGATTCCATGAAACCAATTTAGACATACGATGCATGAAAATGATATAAAATAGGGAATCTTCCTAACGACATCATGTAGCCTCCCGAAGATAAGTCACGGACGTCTCCGCACCAATCCGCAGGACTCCACTAAATATTAGCTCTGTACAAGTGAGACCGGTAAACCTGGGGCTCTGATACCAACTTGTCACGACCCGATTCCTTGAGCCGTGATGGTACCTACTATATCCCACCAGTAGGTAAGCCAACCCGAAACCCAGAACGACTAGTAGTGGGTAAGAGGGCATAAACTAAACAAGAATAGGCAAAATTTAAGATAACAATATAAACAAGCGAAAGCAAACTAAAACATATATACAAATAAAGATTTCTCCCAGAACCTGGAAGTCACTAGTACAAAGCTATTAACAAAACGAGTACAAGTCCCAAAGTGGACCACAGAGACTAGACTGTCTCGAAAGGTAAAAGACAAGTCTATATATACAAATAGAGACTAAAATAGTACAAAACACCGTATGCTCACCCCCGTCTCCGGATCAGACTACTCCAAACTGAATCAACACTGGCCACTGGTGCTCGGACCTGCATCATGAAACAGATGCAAAGCGTAGCATGAGTACCACAACAGCAGGTACCCAGTAGGTATCATAGGCCGACTAAACTTGAAAAGTAAAGGCAATATGAAAAGAAGAAATAACACAAACAGAGGTCAAGAACGGAAATCTAAGTAACAATGGAATGCACACAAGTGTCGAAAGAACTAACTAAAGTAATCTATAAGCTAACTATACCTAACTGGACCCCCAAAAGGTACACTCGTGCGCAAGTTTAATTTAAACCCGAACGGACCCCCATAAGCCCGACGAGTACACATAATAACTATAACTAAAGAGAATTGCATATGAGAACCCAAGAACAGAGAAAATCTAACCAGAACCCCAACCCCAATTAGTAGAATCTGACAGTACGGAGGCCGGACCTCGAACCGGATGCTCACCAAAAGTACCCAAGTAACCAATCACAAGTATCAAGTAATTGAGGACGGACCTCTAACCGGATGCTCTATTAAATATCTGGACGATAGAGGCCGAACCTTAAACCGGATGATCTATATAAGTATTTGGGCGATAGAGGCCGGACCTTAAATCGGATGCTCTAGAAAGGTGTCAATGTAGCTGCTGAAAGAATCTCAATCGATCCATGCTCATAAATGTCCGTGTAACGCCGTCCACACTTAGCCAATCAAGGTAAGTCCTTGGAACCGAATCAAATATCAAATTCAAATCGCGAAGCAGAGCTAGTTTCACTGACGTAACTCGTGAAGCCGTAAAATCGGGGAAAATAAGGATAGCTATCGTCGGAGCAAGCATATCGCCTAACTGGGGCCTAAACTATCAGACTCATGTCCGCTACACTAGTCTACAGGGATCTAAGCCGGCCGAGCGACGTTGAGACAAAACTAAGGCCTATCGGATCCGTATCATGTATTTCTAAGGCAAGCCCTAGTCAAACCTAAAATAAGGCACAACATGCTTCAGATAAACAGTAACCAAGCATTCAAGCACTCCACATAGCAAGGAGGGTCAATTAGTAACACATAGCATGCTCACAGTTACCCGATAATTCCCAAAAGAGGCCGACAAATGATTTCTAAACACCTATACATGATTCAATAACTACCAACCCAAATCTCAACTAATAAACATGCATTCACACTCCCGAGCTCAATCTAAGAGAGGGAAGCCGTAGTCTACCTGTAGGCCGATCGCGCTCTCAAAAATCACTCCTCCAGAGCTTTTCCTTTCCGAACGACCTTGAAACACTGCCACGCTACCAAAAATAGAGTCACAACATTATTACGGTCATTTAGACAACAAAATCACAACAAATGGAGATGGGTCAATTTTGGAGTCAAAATAGGAATCGTGGGACCTGCACCGAACTGTCCGAATTTGACTCTGTCAAGAGACCCTAAAGAGTACCCCAAACTTGTGTTCCAAAATGGAACACAATTTGGGGCTCAAAACGCAGCAAAACCCAACACTCAAGAAAATCACACTTTAATCAACTTAAAAGAAAACATGCAGCCGTCTAATCTTGAAATTTACAATAATTTAATGGTGCCCAGCACTCCTTGAACACTCCACGACGTAGCCACGATAATTACCAACACGTGGGCCTTCGAATCACCCAAAACCGAGCTAAAATGAGTGAGATATGACCAAAACAAGGATGCCAAAAACAAAAGATCTTAAAAGGGTACAGCAGTCAGGTTTATCGCAAAATTTACCTCGAACTACGCTTACCCGACAACCTCCGAACAATCTACAGTGAAGCCACCGAAAATATGAAGCTCCCACACTTTGAATCGCCTAATTCGGTTGAGAGATGAGAGAGAGATGAGGTTTTTAAGGTTTTCCAAAAGTGCAGATTTTTTTGAACTTTCCCCGAAACTTAAAACTTCGACGGGGTGCTTCGAACTCGTTCGGAACCCCGTGCATGCAAATGAGATATGCAAACATACCAAATTCCATATTCCGGACTCAATGGCATAGTCAAAATTTTCATATGAGGTCATCTTGACAAAAAGTGGGTCCCACACCCAAATGTCATTTTAAGTCATAAACCACAAAAGGGCTCGGAAAAATATCGGAAACCTCGGTACACAAAAGTAGGGTCAATCCAGACCAAACATGACATTTCGGAGCTAACCGCTCTGACAGAATTCTCGTCCGAGCGCGTTAACTCAGAATGTTGACTAAAGTCAAACTTAAAGTTAAAACGCCTAATCGCACCAACTCACACTGAAAACCTCGGGAATCATGTCGACCATGCTACTAGCCTAAAATGACCCTTCCGAAGCTGATGGAATCATTAGAATTGGATTTTGATGTCATCTTCTTGAACTTTTGATCGAAAATGATCGTTCAAGGTTCATGAGCTCCAAAATACTAAAACTCGCATCATAACCAAACGAACGACCAAGTGACCGAATTGTCAGTCCCAGCAACTTGGGGTCGCTACAGGAACGCTCTAAATGACAAAGAGAAGGCAAGTCACAAAAATGATCAGGAGGGTCATTACAATAAAGCACCGATAACACAACATGGGCTTCACTTATTCCCCGTCCAAAACCAAAAGTGAATGAGGTAGCAAATACTAAGACGGTTATAGTTATGTAGAAAGTCGTGTTCCCTTTGGATAATTTTGTTTCCAAGTTTTACCTGGAAGGCATTTTGAGTACTGTTTGTTCTCTTTTATGGTCAAATATCTTTACATCAATGCTTCTTCACCGTCCTATATGCCTCCATCAGAGAAGGCTCATCATTGTAATTAGCTCAATAAATTCGAATTTCCCAAGTTTTAAGCAACTTCGCCGAAATTATCAGCTGAACTACTATAGACTTATCCATCACACTATTCTAAAAAGCAGAGGAACCAATGAAATGACTCCATGATTGTGCCTGATGCTGGCAAAGTCAATAGAGACACCTCAATTGCTTCTAAAGTTTTCCTCATCTTCTTGTGCTAGTTAGTAAGTACTTCATCATCACCATCGATGTGAGTCACTGAATAATAATTTATTATTCCCACAATATTTATTTCCTGGCTGAAGATCGTTACAAAAAATCATGGGGCTTCCTAAGGAAAACTATGTCAGAGGCATTTATAGTTATGTCGAAAGTTTCGTTTCCTTAGGGTAATTTTATTCAAACTGGAACCATCATGAGTGCTTGAATTTCCTTTCACCCTAAGCTTCTATTTCACCTAAATATCTTGTTGATAACCTTTCAGGAACTGTTTTATTTTATGATAAGATTTTGTCCAAGAAAATTTATCCAACTATATTGTAAATCTTTGAAGTGAAGAATCCACTCTTGGTTATTGATTGCAAATACTAAACTTTTGTTTGCTGAAGTTATAATGCAGATTTCCATTAAAATTACTATGACAGTGAAGAAGGATTGTTGTATGACAATAAAACAGAACAAAGTTCACAATACAAAGAATTTTGAAAATTAACGAATCCCATAAACTGGAACTCACAATTCTAGTGCATATTTTTTGGCGCATGACTATGCCTTTTTCTGATCTAGTTGCTGCAATTGCCAATGAGCATATGTATTATTGAGCCCATTAGAAACTGACACAGATTGCACACCTTGAGTAATAGAAGCTATTTCCTAATGTTGATTATCGGTTCGTGAACCATCAATTCTTGCAAGTCTATTCATACATCACTAGCATTGGATGCATAGACTATGCCAGTCACAACATTTGCTGGAAACAGAGTTTATCAACCAAGATAACATTATGGCATTGACCCTTTCCCGCTGATTCCACACTTTCTTTCTCGTGATCAAAATTTCTGTTATACTCATAATTCCTATTTTCTGATCACTTGCAATAGAGTTCCTCATATGCATCTGAATTCAAAACGAAACTCCTGTTGTAATTTAAAACGAAACGCTCGGTGAACCAATGGCCAGAAAGTTGAAGCATAATAGCAAACTTTTGAGATCAACAGGATTTAATAAACTGATCGCAAGAGGAAATTGTAATAGCTGAGTAAAAGAAACTATAAAGTGATCCATATATAGAGGCGATGCTCAGAGAATGACATCATACCATCGATACAGATTCAGTAAAATCTACATAAATGACTAATAATACGCCACATTTTCCCCATCATGTATTACAATGGAGTTTGCTTTAGAATTAATGAAAGAACATGAGAAAAATAAAGAATTTTCTTAGCTTGTGAGATGGTCTACTGTGGATTCTTTTGAAAATTAACGAATCCTATAAACCAGAATGCATAATCTATTCACCCCTTGTGGCCTACTTGTTTATTCTTTTTTTTCTCGAAAACACCACCTGCACATTTACTACCTAACACACATATGAAGCATCAAGCTTGTTAATGGCCCAAAACCCATTAAAGATAAAACCATTTTCTTCCAACTTGAAGATTCAAGCTTCATTAATGGCCAACCGTATTGTTTGAGAATCAGTTTCTGTTCTAAAAGACACTTCTGATCAGTCCTCATAAAACAAATAGTGCCATCATTTGGTTATAGGCCAACATAGCACTGATGTCGGCATCTGCAACATGAAAAATTGAGCATCAGTCCAATGAGATCTGTTAACAGCATTGGAACTAGCTACTCCAGAGACCCCTTTAATAAACACTGCTTTTCTTCGAAGTTGAAGCTCAGTATTGTCCATACTAATGTTTTCAAACACCACATCATACTTTTCCACAAGGAAAACTATCAAGTCCAGACAATCTCTGATGCTCGGACTCTTCAAAAATATCATCGGACAAGAAGTTCCAGTAGATGCTGCTGCAGGGTCGGGAGTGTTGGATATTAGATTTTCTGAGTTATGGATCAGAAGATTCTTACTTCGGATATCCTAGACTCTTTTTCATGATATGTTACAGTGGTATTATGTCTTTCATTCAACTGTAACAGCAAACTTTCAGCTTGGGCGTCTTGCCTCTGTTCAGCTTCTTGCTTTTTGTGACGCAGATTGGGCGTCTTGCCTAGAGATTCGTCGTTCGGTCAGTGGTTTCTTCATAAGTTTAGGTGGAAGTCCTATCTCCTGGAAATCAAGTAAGGTAAAAGAAATTGCCATTGAAAAAGTTTTGGGTTTTCCAATACGGTAGTAATTTTGTTATTTCTCAAACTAAACATCTATTTTACTTTAAAAAACACCAGATTTTCTGCAAGTTTTGATCCCATTATTTAGTTGAATTACCAGTTTGAAGTGTTAAAATGCTCAAGGTGGAAACAAGAAACAATAAATGCTTTTAGGCAACTCAGAGTACTATCATACAAGATACGTTTATACAAAAAATTCAAAGTGAAACTAATACAACATAAAACGATAATTTTCACTATATCCTCAAATTCTGCATCATGACTATCAATTTCTTCCCCAAACTGCATCTTCAAGAGGTCTCCAGAATCGCCAACGAGTGCGCATCTTCTGAATTGTTGAAGGCTTAGCTGGTAAAACTAGATTGAGATGTTCTTCGCAAAGAGTGTGATTGTAACATTTGTCTACTACTAACTCTGCAATCCTTTTTGCTGCATTCTCAAACAATCCAAATATTCACTTGTCAACACTTTCGTTATGTTACGATACTTGTGTAGACACGTAATTTTTGACCGAACCTAAAATTCTATAACATTTTTAGAGCTGAAATGTTTTTATAAATATAAATTAAATATTTTGACTTTTATCTTATTTTATTAAGTTTATTTTTAAAAGATTTGAAAACAGCAGAAATAGAATCATTTTTTTAAGGTAAGTTTTAATTTCAATCATTTGAAAAAAAAAACAAGTGAAAGATTACAAAAAAAATAAAAAAAATCTATATTATTTAAAAATCAAGATTTATAAAATAAGCTAGTATTTATTTAATTATTTTTTTACTAGCTATTTGACTTTTTCTAATTAGCTTTTATTAATTTAAAATAATTAGTTGATATTTTTATTATAGTTAATTATTATTCTTTTAAAAGTAAAAATAAAACTAGAAGTACAGTAAAAAAAAAAAATAACCTACCCCACTTTATCTGCCAACACCTCGACCCCACTTTGCTTTCAAATAACCCCACTTTCCTCTCCAACGACCCCATTTTTCTCTCCAATGACCCCACTTACCCACTTGCCCCTCAACTACACACCACTTTAAAACCTATATATAATAATATACCAACATACACACGACACCAGGGGGAACTCCTATATATATCACAATACATCACCATCATAAAGGAGGATCAGATATATGGAATAACAGTGCACACAAAAAAGAAGAAGAAGAAGCAATACACTACGAGCTTTTTAACTGCAACAACTTAAATATACGCTATTGGAGCTGGAATTACCGCGACTGCTGGCACCAGACTTGCCCTCCAATGGATCCTTTAAGTCAGAAAGATTTTTGTTCGTGGATTCAAGTTCGTGGCTCCTTAAAGTTAATTATAATTAAATTTGGAAATCAGTAGATTATAGCGGTTTGTTGGAATTAAGTTTTACGAAAAGGTAATTCTAATTTCTTATATAGTTCAATGAAATATTTGTTCTGAATTCGATTATGATGTTATGGAGTCCTTAAAATTACATGTATTGTTATATGCCACTATTTTATGATGCATATCATATTGTTGATTGCATGAATTGCTACTGTTTAAATTTGCTCATCGAATTATTTTTACACATGACTTTAATTTAATCAACTAATTTGATCCAAAGATGATTGTTGTTTACTCTTAGTTTTATTCCAACATGTTTATGTACATTTATTTGATGGTACAAATTGACAACTTCGTTTATAACTTTAGTTTAATTACATGTAAATTGGTTAGAGATTCTGTATTAGTTATCATTCGGAGTTTCTGGATTTTAATAAATAAATAATATTTCCATACTTATGGAGACAATTAATTATTAGAATAATTTTATCGTATCCGAAATATTAAAAATGGAGGAGATGAACATTAGTTCATTTGAGTGAGTCATTAATTCATCAACGTGAGATAGTTCTTTTATTAGTAATTTCACACTATCATCATTTG
>JAJOOF010002271.1:0-37257 GCA_029582545.1 Solanum lignicaule | reverse complement strand
TTCTCATTTCTCTTAGATCTTTGCGAGCATTAACATTATCTTTTGACTTTGATTTATCATCCAGCAACGTATATATGATATTGTCACATATATTTTTTTCAATATGCATAAAATCTAGATTATGACGCAATAAGTTGGACTCCCATTATGGAAGTTCAAAGAATATACTTCTCTTGTTCCATCGTTTAGTTGCTCGTCTAGATCTTTTCCTTCTACCATCCAACTTTACTCCTCTCCCTTCAGCAATTTGTCTCAAAATGTTAAAGCCTGATAATTTTAATGGTGGATTCCTCTCCTCTGTGCTTCCATTAAAGCGTACTCGGCTTAATCTAAACCTGTGATTTCTTCTCAGAAAACGTCGATGACCCATAAAACACCACTTTTTACCATGATGGAGACGACAAGGTTCAGTGTCAAAGTGACAAGTTGGACAGGCAAAACCAGTATATGTGTTCCACCCAGATAAGATACCTAATCCAGGAAAATCGCTAATTGTCCACATAAGAGCTGCATGCATTCTAAAAGTTTCATTCAATGATGAGTCAAATGTTTCATCATTCCATAACTCACGCAATTCCTTCACAAGCGGTTGTAAGTATACATCTATATTATTTCCAGGCGTTTGCTTGCCTGGGATGATCATTGATAAGATGAAGGAGGTGTGTTTCATACACATCCAAGGAGGAAGATTGTACGGAATCAATAAGACTGGCCAAATACTATAGGTAGAACTCATTGTTCCAAAAGGATTGAAACCATCAGTAGCAAGGCCCAAGCGAACATTTCGAGGATCAGAAGAAAATCCAGAGTGAATCTGATCAAATGTCTTCCATGCCTCACCATCCTTTGGATGCCTCATAAGCCCATCTGGGTTACTTTCCGAAGCATGCCATCTAATATGCTCAGCAGTCTTACTACACATAAATAACCTTTTCAACCTTGGCTCAATGGAAAGTAACGCAAAACCTTTGCAGCTTGCTTTATTTTCTTATTAGGACTCCATTTAGATGTACCACAATGTTTACATACTTCCAATTCTGAATCACCTTCCCAGAATAGCATACAATTATTTGGACATGCTGGAATCTTAGTGTAGTCGAGGCCAAGTTTCTTAATTGTTTTTTTGGCCTCATAAAAAGAAGGAGGTAACTTTGCATCCTCAAATGCATCTCTCAACAAATCCAGTATCATGGTCATTGCCTTGTCAGTCATTCGACAATAGACCTTTATATGATACAATTTTATTAAAAACTCTAGCTTTGTGTACTTGCTTCCTTCATACAGTGTTTCACTTCCATCTTTGAGAAAATCATGAAAGTCACCAGAACCCTCCCTATGTCCCTCATTTGATATTCCAGTTGAACCCAGTGGTTGAGATGTCCCTACATCAACTACTTGCTGCCTATACTGCCCAAATGCATCATCAATCATTGTTTCTATTGGATTTTCTGGATGAAACGTCTCTTGCGTAACAGCTCTATCTCCAGAAGGCTCTAACACCTTTTTCTCACCATGAATATTCCAAGTAACATAATTATGAGGGAATGGCTTGCAAATCAAATGACCCTGCACTTCCACTTTAGTTTTCCACTTGCTAAAATGACATATAGGACATGGACATCTAATTGTATCTTCCACAGCCGAATTCTTAAATGCAAAATCAAGAAATTTATCCAAACCAAGCAAGTATTCGTTTGAGGTCTGGGGCTTTCCAATCCACGATTTATCCATTGAACAATTAATAAAAATAAATTAAAATGGGTATACCTCCAAAAGAAATCCTCCAAAGTGCAGCCTTCAGATTTGTTGTACTGGCAATCAACTCCAAGAATCAAATTTCTCTTTCAAATCAAACTAATTCGAGAAATTGACAGAGGACGGAAGAACCTATGAAAGAATCACCACAAATAGTACACATAGCTGGATGTTGGCCCTGTTTTTGAGTTTGTTTTTGTTTGACAAGCTTCTCAAGGTGTGTGGAGAAGCTAAGGTTTTTCCAGGTGAAAATAAGGTTTAAAAGGTCTATGGAATATCAGCTAAAAAGAGACAGAGAGAACTAGATAAGAGTCTTATCATAATACTCTGCTTTTCTTTGTTGTCAAGCATTCCAACGAGATGACAATTACCATCTGCAGTCTTGAGCATGTTGTGCATGCAATTGGTCGCCATAGCCCTTGGAGTCTAGCTTCAATAGCTCTAATTTTTAACACGAGCTTGCTGATTGTTTTGAGGCGCGAACAGCCCTTTTCTGCGATAGTATACATAGCTGGATGTTGGCCCTGTTTTTGAGTTTGTTTTTGTTCGACAAGCTTCTAAAGGTGTGTGGAGAAGCTAAGATTTTTCCAGGTGAGAATAAGGTGTTGAAGGTCTATGTAAGATCAGCTAAAAAGAGACGAAGAGAAATAACTGGATAAGAGTCTTATCATAATACTCTGATTTTCTCTGTTGCCAAGCATTCCAACGAGGTGACAATCACCATCTGCAGTCTCCGTTGCTCCATCTAATGTCAATACTGAGCTGCAATTATTTAAGCCTATCTAAATGTGCAGGTTCTCTACAAATATGAATAGATTTTGGTATTTCATCTCGCTTTTGATCTCTATGGACAACATCTGGGATGTAACAAGATTACCAAGCAAAGCACCTCCCCCGATTATCAACATTTGTTACTAGAAATAATTTGCTGCTTGAGTTTTGAAAATCCACAAATCACATCTGCATAGATAATTTAAATTTGGACAGTAACAGAGTAACAGCTTGAGAAAATTGTCGCAGCCCCATCAACTTAAGAGTACATTAGATATAAACTTAGGCTTCATACATTAAACGTGTAGTCATATGCATAAATAATCTACTGAAAAATCAATATGTAATCATAAATACCCAAAATAGCAAGTCATAAATTTAAATACTGACATCAAACTAAAGTATGGACAAAGAGTCTAGGCAATCATTATAAATGCAAATTCATAGAAAGCTAAAGTAGTCCACAAATAAAACACTAAGCAGCTGATTGGTGATTTGTGTTGTTATCGGCTGATGATCTTCTTATATTCACTGGTGAAACAGGGTCATTCTCCACATCAGCAGGCTGTAATAATGAAGTTCAATGTTATTAAACTGATCAGAATTGACTGTAATAGAAGAAGTACAAACAATGTTTACTTCTTACTTTTGGTTGAGGAGAAACCAGAGTATCAAATTCTTCTGCAACTCCACCATCCTCTGATATTATGCAATCCGTTAGTGCAGTCAAGGTTCCTTCTAACATTTTTTGTATCCTTTGAGTTTCCTTCTTTCTTCTACAAAGCTTCTGTCAACAAATTTCATATTTATTTAGCTATGATGAAATGAAACTTATTAACATAATCTGAATCTCACCATCGTTGATGGTTTCAGACGGTAAGCAACAAAACTAGCCCATTGATCTTTACTTATACCAGATGGCACATTACTTAGAATATCATTTTTGCTTTTGGCTGGATCAAACTATTCATTCCACAACCTCTGCCTATGTGTAGCCCACCCCTTTGAAATACTAGCATTGCAATATCTATATGCATCAGACTCGCTTACCTCAAAAAGAAATCGAGGCTTGAAAAAAATAGCAGTTAGTTTTCTCACGTCTACTAAAATCATGGTGAAATAACTAAATAAATATCTAAGAACACTTGTACCTTCAATCTTGTTTCAAAGCAGTCTTCAATGTACTTCTTAGGCATGCCTAGTGGTCGTGACCACCTCTCAAAACAAATCGGAAACAAATTACAATCAGTTGCCAATGATCCACAATATCCAACAAGCAATCCTTGTGCTTGACCATATGCTGTGATATTGTCATCAAAGTTCACAATAATGCGCTCTCCGACAGTTAGGTTATTAACCTGTTTGGCGTTGACCCAAATTTGCTTGATAGCGTTTTCTAAGTCTTTAACAAGAAAACTAGTTACTCAAGAAAAAGGAAAAAAACTAAGATACGCATAAGTTAAAGTAAAAATTTATATAAAGCATACTTATTGTGTATACGTTCCAATATTTTGAATATATAAGGTGGTTCATAAATGGTACACTTGAATTAGAAGGCAGAATAGGAACTTGTTCTTGTTGCAGTGGAAGTGGAGCTTGTTCTTGTTGCTGTGGAATTGAAGCTTGTTCTTCCTGCAGGAGAATTGGAGCTTGTTTTTGATGTGAAACTTCATGAGCTTGCAAGGGAATTGTTGAAGCATCTGGGAGGGCTTGTGCCGCTGGAGTAATTGATGATGAAGCATGTCCATAAGCAAGCTTCAGCGGATTCTTGAAACGATTCACCTTTGGCATGGCTGCATATTCATAAGAAAAAAGAGAGGTGAATCAAATATGAAGGAATATGAGATGATACAGTAATAAACAAGTAGTTGGCTGAGAGGATGTACTTGGATGCACAGAGAATTGAAAACAAAACAGAAACTTAGAAGAATTTGAGTACAAAAAAATCTAACCTTATGCTGATCGATAATCTGAATTCCATCTCTCCCAAAGGAACTTCCTTGGAATTTATAGCTCTGAAAAGGGAAGTTTATCACCAAGAAAATAGGAGAACATGGGAAAGTGGAAACATGGAGGGGAAGGTGGGAATATGGCGCTGAAGGTGGGAATATGGAGGGAATAAAGCAGCAGACATGATTTACTTGGTTAAAACGGAGGGAAATAAAAATTAATATGGAAGTTTTCTTACTTTTCCCTCCCTTTAATTTTTACTATTACTATTATTTAAATAGAAAAAAATAGAAAATAAAAATAATTTGTTTGGCAAGACATACTAAAGTACAATTTATTTATCTACTAAAGAAGTAATAAAGAGAGTATGGACAAAATAAATTCAAAATAACGACAACTTGAAGTATAGATAAAGTTATGAAACAATTACAAAATTCATCTTATATTTAGAGTGGTTAGTATTTTAAGATTAGATAACTGTAGAAAAAATTATAATTATCAAATTATATATTTGAACTACGTTTCCTTAAAGTATTTTTGGTTTTTGGTCGAAGCTTGCCTATGGGTGGGACAGTATCAAAATAATGTGAGGAACACACATAGAGCATAGTTTTGTGAGGTATATGCCCTAAGCGTCCGATTATGCACCCTAAATACGCTTAATACTGCCTCTGTGCATTAAACTTGACACATTTTGTAAGACAAACACTTGAACTTAATTGGTAGAAGTGCATCTTTATAACAATCATGTATATAAGATCACGTGAGTGAAATACTGCAATGACTCTCTGGTCATTTCTTTGTTTTTCCTGTTATGTGTCTTTTAGAGCGTTCCTGTAGCGACCCCAAGTCATTTACGACTTGTTGGGACTTACAGTTCGGTCACTTGGTTGTTCGTTTGGTTTTTATGCGAGTTTTAGTGTTTTGGAGCTTATGAACCTTGAACGATATTTTCGATCAAAAGTTCAAGAAGATGACATCTGAATAAAGTTCTGACGATTCCATCAGCTCCGGAAGGGTCATTTTAGGCTAGTAGCATAGTCGACATGACTCCCGAGGTTTTCAGTGTGAGTTGGTGCGATTAGGCGTTTTAACTTTAAAGTTTAAGCCTAAGTTTGACTTTAGTCAACATTCTGAGCAGACGCGCTCGGATGACAATTCGGTCAGCACGGTTAGCTCCGAAATGTCGAGTTTGATATAGATTAACCCTTCGTTCATGTCCCGAGGATTTCGAGATTTTTTCGAGCCCCTTTGTGGTTTTGACTTAAATTGGTGGTTGGGTGTGGGACCCACTTTTTTATCGAGATGACCTCGTATGAAAGTTTCGACTGCGCCATTGAGTTTGGAATATCAAATTTGGTATGGTTGCATAGCTCGTTTGCGTGCACGGGGTTCCGAACGAGTTTGGAGCACCCCGTCGGAGTTTTTAAATTTTTGGGAAAATGCTGATTTTTCTGCATTATTATACACCAGATTTTCAGAATTTTCCCAAAAACTTAAAAAACTCCGATGGGGTGCTCCGAACTCGTTCGGAACCCCGTGCACGAAAACGAGATATGCAACCATACCAAATTCGATATTCCAGACTCAATGGCGCAGTTGGAATTTCCATACGAGGTCTTTTCGATAAAAAAGTGGGTCCCACACCCAACCACCAATTTAAGTCAAAACCACAAAAGGGCTCGAAAAAATCTCGAAATCCTCGGGACACGAACGAAGGGTCAATCTAGACCAAACTCGACATTCCGGAGCTAACCGCGCTGACTGAATTCTCATCTGAGCGCGTCTACTCAGAATGTTGACTAAAGTCAAACTTAGGCTTAAACTTTAAAGATAAAACGCCTAATCGCACCAACTCATACCTAAAACCTCGGGAGTCATGCCGACCATGCCACTAACCTAAAAAGACCCTTCTGGAGCTGATGGAACTGTCAAAATTGGATTCATATGTCATCTTCTGACGATTAGTGTTTTGGTGTTTTGGAGCTTATGAACCTTGAACGATATCAAAAGTTCAAGAAGATGACATCTGAATCAAGTTCTGACGATTCCATTAGCTCTGGAATGGTCATTTTAGAATAGTGGCCTGGTCGACGTGACTCTCGAGGTTTTCAGTGTGAGTTGGTGCGATTAGGCGTTTTAACTTTAAAGTTTAAGCCTAAGTTTGACTTTAGTCAACATTTTGAGCAAACACGCTCGGATGAGAATTTGGTCAGCGCGGTTAGCTCCGAAATGTCGATTTTGGTCTAGAATGACACTTCGTTCGTGTCCCGAGGATTTTGATATTTTTCTGAGCCCCTTTGTGGTTTTGACTTAAAATGACGGTTGGGTGTGGGAACCACTTTTTATCGAGATGACCTCGTATGGAAGTTTCGACTGCGCCATTGAGTTTGGAATATCAAATTTGGTATGGTTGCATAGGTCGTTTGCGTGCACGGGGTTCCGAACGAATTTGGAGTACCCTGTCAGAGTTTTTAAGTTTTTGGGAATATGCTGATTTTTCTGCATTATATATACCAGATTTTCAGCATTTTCCCAAAAACATAAAAACTCCGACGGGGTACTCCAAACTCGTTCGGAATCCCGTGCACGCATATGAGATATGCAATCATACCAAATTCGATATTCCGGACTCAATGGCGTAGTCAAAATTTCCATACGAGGTCATCTCGATAAAAAAGTGGGTCCCACACCCAACCACCAATTTCAGTCAAAACCACAAAGGGGCTCGAAAAAATCTTGAAATCCTCGGGACACGAACGAATGGTCAATCTAGACCAAACTCGACATTCCGGAGCTAACTGCGCTGACTGAATTCTCATCCGAGCGCATCTGCTCAAAATGTTGACTAAAGTCAAACTTAGGCTTAAACTTTAAAGTTAAAATGCCTAATCGCACCAACTCATACCGAAAACCTCGGGAGTCATGCCAACCATACTACTAACCTAAAATGACCCTTTCGGAGCTGATGGAATTGTCAGAATTGGATTCAGATGTCATCTTCTTGAACTTTTGATAGAAAATGATCGTTCAAGGTTTATAAGCTCCCAAACACTAAAACTCATATAAAAACCAAATAACATTTCCATGGACCTTGTATTTGGATTAAGAAATTAAATGAATATATATGTATTTTAATTTGTGAAACCCTTTAACAAAATTGATTGAGTGCTTACTGGTAAGAGAAGGGGCGTGGTAGTGCTTTCCGTGCTAGCTTTGTTGGTTCGTACCCCATTATCAACAAAAAATTCTCATTTTGATTGAGTGCTTAGTGGATAAGAGTCTTATCACAATATTCTACTCTTCTCCGTTGCCAAACATTCCGACGAGATGACAATTAACTTCTGCACTCTTGTGCATGTTGTCCAGACGATTGGTCGACATAGCCCTTGGAATCCTGCTTCAACCTAAATGTGGAGATTGCCAGAATATATAGCACGCGTTTTGGTCCTGTATCATCTTTTGGTGTCAATGTTCTAGCAGTAACACAATATGCAAATAAGGGTGGCAATGGTAAATCATCTTTCAGTCATGTTGGATGAACTTGACCCGTTGCTTTGGCATGCATCAATAAAGGATCCAAGGGCCTCAATTTACTTAATGAAGGCACATATTGTTACTCCCCTAAATGCATTGGAAAATCTTCTTAAAATTGGCCCAGCTGATGTGTTTTAGAAGGGATAATTTGTGTCTGGTTCACTTTTTTTTGCTAATAATAAAGATGTAACTGAGAGATTGGACCTGATCTGAAGCAACTGGAATCTATACTATAAATATGAAACATATCCCTTGAGTAGGTCTCTCTTCTTCATCCTTTTAAAGTTTTGTATTGCTCATGAGTTGATAGACAGAGGGAAGCTATTACTCATTTAATTGATGCAGATAATCCAAAGTATGTAGCTTTTCTATTAAGTTATGTTTTATTTCTATTTAAAAACTTCCACTAAACTCTAAATTTACATGGCATAATAAGGAAAAAAGAAGAGATTGTTTATGCAAGATCAAGCTGTCCAAAAGAACTTAAACAGTTGCAAAAATAATAAATCACAGATTCAATTAATTAGAGATAGTAAATTGCTCTAACTTGTCATGGCAAACTGAATATCTTAGTACAAATGAACATAAAAATTGCAACAAGCTAGAAAAGGGACAAGGATAAGCCATGCCATAAATCTCTTCAACTGAACCTCTCAGTTGCTCTATCTAATGTCAATACTGAACTGCAATTCTTTAAGGCTACAAAAATGTGCAGGTTCTCTACAAACATGAATAGATTTTGATATTTCATATTGCTTTTGCTCTCTATGAACAACATCTGGGGTGTAACAAGATTACCAAGGAAAGCACCTCCTCCGATCATCAACATCTGCTATTAATGTGCTGCTTGAGCTTTGAAAATCCACAAATCACATCTGCATAGAGAATTTAGATTTGGACAGCAATAGAGTATCGGCTTGAGCAAATTGCCGCAACCCCATCAACTAAAGAGCACATCAGATATCAACTTAGGCATCATACGTTAAATCATAAATACATTACTATTTAAATACCCAAAATAGCAAGTCATAAATTTAAGTACGGATGTCAAGTATGGAAAACAAGTCTAGACAATCATTAAAAATTTAGATTCGTAAAAAGCTAAAGTAGTCCACAAATAAAACATTAAGCAGTTCATTGCTGATTTGTGTTGTTATCGACCGATGATCCCCTAATATCCACCGGTGAAACAAGGTCATTCTCCGAATCAGCAGGCTGAAATAATGAAGTACAATATTATTAAACTAATCAGAATTGACTGTAATAGAAGAAGTACAAACAATATTTATATCTTACTTCTGGCTGAGGAGAAAACATAGTAGAAAATTGTTCAGGAACTCCACCATCCTTTCATAACATGTAATCCTTCAACGCAGTCAAGGTTCCTTCTAATTGGGACTCCAAACACGCGACCTTTTGATGCAAATAGGTAGAATTTATGGACGATGCACCATAGCTAGATGAAGAAATGCTCAGTTCACTAAGTCGTTGTTTGGTATTCAAGAATGTGTTTGAAGGAGATGCTCCCATACCTATACATCTTACTCTCCCAGAGTGCTCTGCCCCTAGCATCTTCCCAATAGTATCATTTGGGGAAACTTCAATCTCATTGGTGTCGCCTTGAGTCATATTCAGTTCAATTTGTTCCTACGAGCATATAGATATCAATATTAAGATTTGAGATGCAGATTATGAGACAGTAAAGATGAAGTTAAATGTATAAAAAAAAAAGCACCATTGTTGTACTTACCCCTATAGTTCGTGCTTCATCATTCACAAATGATCCATTCCTTCTCTTATGAGTTTCAATAAACATTTTTGCCCGACTGGGAATTTTTCCAGTTTCCAGAAACTAAGAAAGAAAAGTTATAAAAAAAGTTATCCTAAAATAGTTTAACTAAAGAAAAAGTAAAATTATTAAGTTATTGCGCATACTAGTTCAGGTCGTCTTCTCGAGTTAGCTTTTGAACCACCAGTATGTGGCATTTTTTGCATCTTCTGAATTTCCTTATTTCTTCTACAAATCTCCTATCAACAAAATAAGTACAACTTAAATTTTTTAACTTTATTTAACTATAATGAAATGAAACTTATTAATATAATCTGAATCTTACCATTGTTGATGGTTTCATACGATAAGCAACAAAACTAGCCCATTGATCTTTATTTATACCAGATGGTACATTACTTCGAATCTCATTTTTGCTTTTGGCTGGGTCAAAATATTCATTCCACAGCCTTTGTCTATGTGTAGCCCACTTCTTTGAAATACTAGCATTGCAATATCTGTATGCAATGGACTCTCTTACCTCAAAAAGAAACTGAGGCTTAAAAAATTAAAAGTTAGTTTTCTCACGTCTACTATAGTCATGGTGAAATAAGTAAATATATATCTAAAAACACTTGTACCTTCAATATTATTTCAAAGCAGTCTTCCATGTACTTCTTAGGCATGCCTAATGGTCCTGACCACCTCTCAAAACTAATTGGAAACAAATTATAATCAATTGCCAAAGATCCACAATATCCAGCGAGCAATCCTTGTGCTTCACCATATGCTGCGTTATAGTCATCAAATTTCACAATAATGCGCTCTCCAACAGTTAGGTTATTAACCTCATTGGCCTTGACATGAATTTGCTTGATAGCATTTTCTGAGTCTTTAACAAGAAAACAAGTTACTCAACCAAAAAGGAAAAAAACTAAGATACCATAGTTTGAAGTAAAAATTCTATAAAGCATACCTCTTGCATCTACATTCCAATATTGTGAATATATACGTTGGTTCATAAGGGGTACACTTGAATTAGAAGGCAGAACGTGAACTTGTTCTTGTTGCGGTAGAATTGGAGCTTGTTCTTGTTGCGGTGGAATTGAAGCTTGTTCTTCTTGTAGGAGAATTGGAGCTTGTTCTTCATGAGCTTGCGAGGGAATTGCTGAAACATTTGGGAGGGTTTGTGCCGCTGGAGTAGTTGATGATGAAGCACGTCCATTAGCAACCTTTAGTGGATTCTTGAAACGTTTCACCTTTGGCATGGCTGCATATTCATTAGAAAAAAGAGAGGTGAATCAAATATGAAGGAATATGATGAGATGATACAGTAATAACCTAGTAGTTGGCAGAGAGAATGTACTATAATGCACAGAGAATTGAAAACTACAGTATGTCTCTCAATACTGATAACTATGTCTCAATACTAATAAAGCTTAACAATGAATGAAATAAAATACACATTTACATCCAAATTATAAAGCACAAACGTTTTTCCAACAATCATATAGATGAGGATAAAACAGAAACTTAGAAGAATTTGAGTACAACAAAAAATCTTACTTTATGTTGATCGATAATCTGAATTACATCTCTCCCAAAGGAACTATTTGGGAATTTATAGCTCTGGAAAGGGAAGTTTTCACTAAGAAAAGGGGAGAACATGGGAAAGTGGAAACATAGAGGGGAAGGTGGGAATATGGCGCTGAAGGTGGGAATATGGAGGGAATAAAACCGCAGATATGATTTACTAGGTTAAAAGGGAGGGAAATAAAAAATAATATGGAAGTTTTCTTACTTTTTCCTCTCTTTAATTTTTACTATTACTATTATTTAAATAGAAATAATTTGTTTGGTAAGACATATTTAAGTACAATTTATTTACCCTTAATACGTAAAAGGCGTTGTGACTTCAAGTGTTCAACGTAAGGAGTTGATTCTGAGCAATCAGAAGCTGGTAAGGGCACTGATACATCAACTTCATCCCATAGATCCTTCATCCTCAAATAGTATGTAGTCACCGTGTCTGTTCCTTGTCTTAAGGTCGCAATTTCTATCCAGAGATTGTAGTTTCTGGTTAAATTTGTTCTATCAAATATCTTAGTGAAGTCTAGCCAGATCGTCTTAGCACTTGTTGCGTACACAATTACTTGTATCCTTCCAATCTATGAAAGAACTATTGCGTTGCATTTTTCCCATTGTTCTGCTAAATCTCCCTAATAATTAATTTTGATGCAGGTTCCTTCAACAAAACCTAGTTTACCTTTTGGGATAATTTCATCGATCTACTCCACATGTCATAGTTTTCTGGCCCTGTGAGTTTGATTGGTACTAAAACGGTGCTTGGAGCATTAGAAGGTTGTAGACAAAGTACTTGATGATTATGATCAAGAGGTGTTACCTCATTTATCATCATGATATCTCTGAATCAACTTGCAATTTGCTTCAATGTTCTTCGATCCCTACTGTACAGTATCTCTAGGTTGATTTAATTTTCTTTTGTATCTAAGGTCCAGATTCATTTTCTCTTATTATGCATCCAGAAGTAAAAGCAAGTTATGTTATCCCTATTATACTCGATGTCTTTGAGAAGCTCTAACTGCAAACAAGAAATTGATTTGCTATTACTCATAGATAGTAGAACTAGAATACCAACAGATATTCAACTTGTAAAGTCGCCCTTTAACATTGCTTTCTTCCTCTGTTTCTCCAGCTGCCAATTCAGGATCAGTGGAAGAGGTAATGATGTTTGCCTCTGAAACTTCTACAAGCATCATCTATAATGTTGGTGGCTGCAATCTCAGCAACAACCCCAATATAGAAATCTGATTATTATTATGACCCTATTTAGTGAATAGTTTCATCATATGGCTAGACAATCTGGTGTGTGAATGACACCAGGTTATGTGAGGAGACTTACCAGAAACTTGATGGGCATGATCATAGTCCAAAGTGGCGTTCAATCAAACATCAAGGCAAGATGGTCGTCTTTTTTGTATGGGATCTATAGTGCTCCAGCACTCCACCTCCATGATGGAAATAAGAGATGACATATATGAGATTACAATTAAATGCGCTAACAAATTTCTATTGAATAGCTTGTTGAAAAATCTGAGATGGAAGAATGAGCTCTTTGAAAATGGATTCCACTATGAATTCCACATATCTATTGTGCTTTCTTCTTTTCTCTACTTATCTGAGCTATGGGGTCGCGTCAAGTTCATCTGCGACCAATACGATGCATACTAACAAGTGGGCTGTTTTGGTCTACACTTCTTGTTTCTGGTTTAACTACAGACACATGGCTAACACTTTGTCTTTATACAGAACTGTAAAACGATTAGGCATACCTGATGAAAGAATTATTGTGTTGTTGGCTGATGATATGGCTTGCAATACTCGAAATAAATACCCTGCACAGGTCTTCAACAATGAAAATCACAGGCTAAACCTTTATGGAGATAACGTTGAGGTAGATTATCGAGGTTATGAAGTAACAGTTGAAAATTTTCTGATGGTGCTGACTGGACGTCACGAAACAGCTGTCCCAAGATCAAAACGTCTTCTTAGTGATGAAGGAAGCCACATACTTCTGTACATGACAGAGTATGGCGGAGACGAGTTTTTAAAATTTCAGGATTCAGAAGAACTTCAAAGTCATGATTTAACTGATGCAGTGAAACAAATGAAAGAAAAGTGTAGATTCAAGGAGCTGCTAATAATGGTTTACACTTGTCAAGCTGCTACTCTTTTCTCGCAGCTTCAATCACCTGGCGTATTGACAATTGGGAGTAGCATGAAAGGAGAAAATTCATACTCGCATCACTTGGATGCTGATGTTGGTGTCTCAGTTATTGATCGATTCACATTTTATACTCTTGCATTTTTTGAGAGGGTGAACATGTATGATAATGCCTCATTGGGCAATCTTTTCAGTTCATATAACCCAAATACGCTGATGTCATCTGCATATTAAATTATCGAACATATTTATACCCTCGCCGATTAGAAGAGGTACCCGTGACAAACTTTTTTGGTTCAGTCATGGAGACGATACACACTGATTCTGCATATAAAGCATTCGCTGGCAAAGACTCCAAGAAGTCTACATTAGAGATGCCTCTTCGGCAGTACAGCCAAGACTTATGACGAACACTTGCAAGTTCAGATGTTCAGTATCCAACTAGTGACTCAAATGTTGAGGATCAACAAGATTCATGTCCTTTCACAAACTTTTGGATTTCTATGCATGGTAAAATGAGCAAGGTTGAGGGTCTTGATAGCTGGGTGAACTATGGCTTGTTTTTTATGTTTCCAATGTGGCAATGTCTTCTTGGATCTCGTCTTGAAGTTTCAGAAGCGGAGACAAGACATCAAATGGATACTCTGAAGGAGCGCCATGGTCCTGCGTTGTTTCATTTCCATGTTTGTTGAAAACGTTGGCCTTGTGGAAGCTGTTCTATCTCACCAAAAATACGTGAGCAACTAGTTGAGGCGCCACCCTTGCACTGCAAAATAGAAAATGCAGAAACTCTTTGACAAATAGTGCAATGTAGAAATTCTTCCTAAGTTCTCTGATTTGGGAGACATCAAATAGTTGAGCTATTAATACTATACCATTCCATATGGTTTGATTTTTACATTCAGTTTAGGTTTTCTGCAACACGGTAAATCGATAACCATAATATATTCGACTTCAACTTTAAAAAAAAGAAAAAAAAAAGCTTATATTGAATAAACATAAGGAATATCCCACAGGTGTTTAACCACTTATTTCCGACTTTACAGTACAAGTACTTATTTTATCTTCATTATATATTTGAAGTATTATGATGCTCCCTCTTTTGTTGAATAGATGAGCTAGAGAAAGCATAAGGTAATTCGATTAGCTCTACCTATAAATCTATAGTCATTTTATGTTGAATTGGTTTGCTCAATGTGCTGAAATCATCAATTATTTTGCAATTTTGTCTTTGACTGGAACTAAAATATGTAGCCAGTTTGTGCTGAAATGAAGAGCTCAATCAGTTGGAATCTTTCATTATGAATGTTATTTTTTATTGTGCTGAATGAAGAGCTCAATGGGATGAAACATCCCGTCATTTTGTGTTGTAAATTGAAGTTGTGGTGTTTAAATGTGCAACAAATGTTTTGCTGAAAGTGATTGAAATTGGAAGTAAATGTTTTTGTTATTCTTCTGTACACATGCATATTTCAATGAGCACACATGACAATCTTCCTTCAATGAATTTTCTTTATAATATTTATCATTATACGACTTATTTCTTAATTTCTTTGACAGATACAAGATTTATAAAGCGTTTCTTTACCAATTATGGACGCAAGAAGATCCTATGATAGAGGTACCAATATTGAAGATAGAGCGAGTGCCAGTTAGTACATCATTAGGATCAAAACTATTTTTTGTATTGTTGATGAATAGTTTAAAACTCTTACTTGAATCTAGATGTAATTTTGGGATACATATATTTTAGATATTGGAATTACGTACCCTGCTTCAGGTCATTGTTTAGAAATTTATAGTGTATGATTTATTTTAGTGTAAGGAATTATTTTAGTAAGTTGTATTGCATGACCAAATATTGCATAGGTTGAAACTACCAAAATATTGTTTTATACAATTATAATTCTATAAAATGTGAATTTTATGGCGGTTTGAAACTGTCGTAATATAAATTTTAAAAGTCATTATAAACTTGTAGCATTTTATGGCGGTTTTTTGAACCGCTATAATAGTATTAATAATAGAAGGGATTTTGGCGGCATAAAAAACCGCCGTTTTAAGCTTGTTGTGGTGGTTATAAACCACCGTCATACACAAAATAAATTATCGAGATCATTTCATTCTTTTGTAGTACAAAACCTGCACAAAAAAACGCCACAACAAGAATAATTTTCTGGAGGTTGAAACAAACGCCACAAATTGAATGTATAGTAGGGGTCTTTTACAACCTCCACACTTAAGCCACCACAAAAGGAATTATTTTGTGGGGATTGACACAAATGCCACAAATTGAATGTGTACTGGGGGTTTCTTAAGACCCCTATAAATAAACTGCCATAATTTAGCAGTTTTTTGTAGTGGGGTAACACGCAACCAGGCAAGGAAGTGGTTCGTCAAGATGATAGGGCTCAATGTTATGCTTTCCCAGCAAGAATGAGGCGGAAGCGTCTGATGCGGTGATTACAGGTATTATTCTTGTCTGTGACCGGATGGCTAATGTGTTGTTTGATCCGAGTCCCACCTATTCGTATGCATCTGTGAGATTTGACACAGATTTTGAGATGATTTGTGATATTTTTGATGCCCCTATTCGTATTTCTACCCCAGTTGGAGAGTCAGTCATAGTTACCCATGTCTATCATGCTTGTCCTATTTTGTTTATGGGATTTCAGACCTGGGCAGATTTAGTGGTTTTGGATATGATTGACTTTGACATAATCTTAGGCATGACTTGGTTGTCCCCCTATTATGTGATGCTTAATTGTATACCAAGTCCATAACTCTTGAAATTCTGGGAAGGGAAAATTAGAGTGGGAATGGGTGTACAAGCCTAAGCAAGCTAAGATTATATCCTCAATTCGGGCTAGTAAATTGGTTGAGCAGGGTTGTTTGGCTTATTTGGTTCATATTAAGGATGTTGAGATTAAGGTTCCATCCATTGGGTCTATTCATGTGGTGTCTGAATTTAGTGAAGTGTTTCCTAATGACTTGCCTCGTATGCCTCTGGATAGAAATATAGATTTTTGCATCGATTTATAGCCTGGTATGCACCCCATTTCTATCCCTCCATATCGCATGGCTCTGGCGGAGTTAAGAGAGCTTAAGGCTCAAATCCAAAAGCTTCTTGATAAGGGGTTTATTCGTCCTAGTGCTTCCCCATGGAGTGCTTCGGTTTTGTTTGTTAAGAAGAAGGATGGTAGCATGAGAATGTGTATAGATTACCGACAATTAAATAGAGTCACTATTCGAAATAAGTTTCCTTTGCCTCGAATAGATGATTTTTTTGACCAATTGCAAGGGGCAGTGATTTTCTCTAAGATCTGGTTACTATCAATTAAAAATTAGACTGGAAGATATGCCTAAGGCGGCGTTTAGAACTCATTATGGACACTATGAATTTTTGATTATGTCTCTTGGTTTGACCAATGCGCCTGCAACTTTCATGAGTTTGATGAATGGGGTGTTCAAACCATTTCTTGATTCGCTCGTTATAGCTTTTAGTGATGATATTTTGGGTTATTCGAAAAGTGAAGAAGAGTATACCAACCATCTTTGTACTATTTTGGGTGTTCTTGGGAAACAAAAGTTATATGCTAAATTTTTGAAGTGTGAATTTTTATTGAAATTGGTTGCATTTTTGGGGCATGTAGTTTGAAAAGAAGGGGTAATGGTAGATCCTCAAAAGATTGAGGCGGTCAAGATTTGGGTTAGGCCGAGCTCTGTGATGGAAGTTAGGAGTTTTGTTGGGCTCGCTAGCTACTATTGTCGCTTTGTGAAGAAAGTTGCTTCTATCGCCACGCACTTGACTAAATTTACCAAAAAGGAGATACCATTTGAATGGACTGTGAAGTGTGAGGAGAGCTTTCAAAATCTCAAGACTCTCTTGACCACCGCACCCCTTCTAGCATTACCGATGGAAGGTAAAGACTTTATTGTTTATTGTGATGCTTCACATTCTGGTTTGGGTGCTGTGTTGATGCATGATAAAAATGTTATACCTTATGCCTCAAGTCAATTGAAGGTGCATGAGAGGAATTATCCAACACATTATTTAGAGTTGGCAGCGGTAGTGTTTTCTATTAAGATATGGCGGCATTACCTCTATGGGGTCAAGTGTGAGGTATTTGCTGATCATCGTAGTTTGCAGCATGTGTTCACTCAAATGGATCTGAATTTGAGATGAAGGTGGATGGAGTTACTTAAAGATTATGATGTGACCATTCAATACCATCTCAGCAAGGCTAATGTGGTAGCAGACGCCTTGAGTCGAAAAGCGGTGAGTATGGGTAGTTTATCTTGCTTGAGTGTATCCAAGCGACCTTTGGCTAAAGAAATTCAGACCTTAGAGCCTAAATTCATGCAATTGGGCATCTCAGAAAGAGGTGGGGTGTTAGCTATTATTGAGGTAAGGGCCACGTTCATTGAAGAGATCAAGGCCAAACAATTCGAAGATGAGAATTTGGAGGAACTTAGAAAGAAGACTGTGATTGGTAAGGCACAAAAGAACATTCTTGATGATGATGACGTACTCAATTTCCAAGGGAGAATATGTGTTCCTAGAGTAGATGACTTGATTGAGAAGTTGTTGGCAGAGTCTCATGGTTTGCGATATTCTATTCATCCGGGTGTGACCAAGATGTATAGAGATTTGAAGTGAATTTATTGGTGGTCGGGCAACAAGAAAGGCATAGCGGAGTTTGTAGAGAAGTGTCAAATTGTCAACAAGTGAAATATGAACATCAAAGACCTGTGGGTTTACTTCAAAGAATGTCAATTCCTGAATGGAAGTGGGAAAGAATAGCCATGGATTTTGTTGTTGGCCTTCCCAAGACCTTGGGGAAATTTGACTCTATTTGGGTAGTGGTTGATAGATTGACTAAGTCAGCCCATTTTGTTCCGGTATGAATAGATTATAATGTTGAACAATTGGCTAAAGTATATGTGAAGGAGATAGTGAGGTTGCACGGGGTGCCCCTTTCTATCATCCCAGACCATGGTACCCAATTCACATCCATGTTTTGGAGGAAATTGCATGATGAATTGGGCGCGCAACTCACTTTTAGTACAACATTTCATCCACAGACTAATGGACAATCGGAGAGGACTATTCAAGTATTGGAAGACATGTTGAGAGCATGTGTGATTGATTTTGGAGGACATTCGGATAAGTTCTTACCTTTGTATGAATTTTCTTATGACAATAGTTATCACTCTAGCATTGATATGGCACCATTCGAGGCACTCTATGGGAAGGGACGTAGATAATCCATAGGATGGTTTGAGGCTGGCGATGTGAAACCTTTGGGGGTTAATTTAGTGAAGGATGCTCAAGATAAGGTGAGGAGTATTCAAGCCAAGCTCCTAGCAGCCCAGAGTAGACAAAAGAAGTATGCAGATCATAAGGTAAGAGACATGGTGTTTCAATCCGGTGAAAATGTTCTTCTTAAGGTATCACCCATGAAAGGGGTGATGAGATTTGGTAAGATGGGTAAGCTAAGTCCTATATACATTGGTCAATTTGAAATTCTTGAATGTGTGGGACCGGTGACGTATAGATTGGCTTTACCTCCTAATTTATCAAGTGTTCATCCGGTATTTCATGTATTTATGTTGAAGAGGTATCATGGTGACAGGGATTATATCATTAAGTGGGACTCAATTGTGTTAGACAAGGACCTCCAATATGAGGAGGAACCGATTGCAATCCATGATCGTGATGTGCGCAAGTTGAGGACGAAGCAGATTAAGTCCGTGAAAATTCAATGGAAGCATCGTCCAGTTGAGGAAGCTACTTGGGAGACCGAAAGGGACATGCTATAGAAGTATTCCCAATTGTTCGTCGCATCAGGTACTACTTCAGCCCTTCCTTAGCCTATTTTCCTAAGTTTTGTCACTCGTCCCTAAGTGATGGGTAAATTGGTATCTATTGTAACGACATGTTCCCGTCGTTATAGAAACACCAATGGGGGGAAAATACAGGGTCGGAAAACTTTTTCGTAGTATTTGGATTTTCCCAACCTTATCCAGATTTAGACGAAATTGGAGTCTTTGAGGTGTAGGGAAATATTGTAACAATCGGGTGAATCATTTATAATTTTGATTACATTAGTAGTTAGATAACTCGTTAAGAAATCTGTACGACTTTACGGAATTGAATTCGGGCGAGTATAACTTCCGAAATCGATCTTAGCGTAAAAGGTATTTATTGAGCATCGTGGGTTAGGGGTGTGTTGTGAAATGGGAATTTTGGAATTCTTGAAATAGCTCTTTGTTTCATTTTGTCTGCTTTGGCAGGGATTTTTGCTGCTCTGGCGTCACCGTTGTGGTGGGGTGGTGGCAGTCGCGGTGAGCCCGGCGCGAATTAATGTCGTTAATAAACCACTAAATGACCTCATTATGCATTTTTCAAATTTTAGAGCTAAGGAACGACCACCAGGCGACTCCTACTCGTTTTTCACCATTCTTGAGGCTAAAGGAAAGCTTTTCACTCCCAGAATCCATTTTTCGATCCGTAGAACGTAATATAATGGGTGAATATTAATGGGGGAGGATTTTGTTAAATATTCTATGGTGAAAACAACCCTAATTTGGATTATTGGGATCATGGGTTTGATCTAGGGTTCATAGAATTGTTAGTAATTCGGTAATTAGTGATTGTTTGTTGATCCCGTGTTATTGTGATTGTTTGTAGACCAAGAACAATCGGAACGATTTCGGAAAGGGAAGGATCAAGGTTCTTAGGGTTTCAAGCTTGTTTCGAATTAGGTGATGGTTGTGATTCTATGATTGTGTGATGTATGCTTGTTCTTGCTTCATTATGATACTTGTATATGTATAAATGTTGCAATATTGGTCACACTTGTTGTAAATGAGATAGATGAATTATCATAGTCATGAAATCATGACTTAACTGTATGATCTTGATGATATACTTGTGATTGTGACTGTGGTGTGTGAATGGGATCGGCTGCCACGTTCCGGCATAACTAACATGGATCGGTTGCCACGTTCCGACTTAAATATGGGATTGGTTGCCACGTTATGACATAACTAACTTGGATCGGTTGCCACATTCTTGCATAAATATGGGACCGGTTGCCACGTTCCGACATAAATATGGGATTGGTTACCACGTTTCGGCATGCTAACTGTTTGGGTTTGGGTTCCATGAGAGGGCCAATGATTTGATATAAATGTGATGTTGTTCGTTGTTCGTTGTTCGTGAATATTGATAATATTGTATATGTTGATATATATGCATGTGATTATAATGTTGTTTGACTTGCTTATATTGCACTAGTGGGATAGCCGTGTGATCCTACCAGTACACTATGGTTGTGTACTGATACAACACTTGCTCTTATTTTTGTTGAGTACAGGGCTTCTTCAAGCGGCTACTGACAGACCTCGCTTAGCAAATCAGTGACCATTGCTTCGAATTGAAGGGTGAGCCAATTCTATCGGGCTGCCATGGGATTCTCTTTCGTCTATGTCCACCATTTTTGGACTTAGACATTTGTTTAGTTAGTTAATTAGTTCATTAGATTGGGGTTGCATCCCTTATTGTTTAGACTTGGTTCATTGTTAGATGTTTTGGTACATTGACTTTCAGGTTCTAGGTTATTTATTCCGCATTGTTAGTTGTTTGATCTTTTGTTGAAGTTTATGGGAACTTCAACTTTAGCTATTATTTCTGCTTTCATATACTTAAATGCCTTAGTTTTTAGATTAGTTGCTTGGTTTGGGTTGTAGTAGTGGTTCTCCCACCAGAGTGTTAGTGTGGGTGCCAATCACGACGGTCTAGGTCGTGACAGAATTTGGTCACATGAATAGATAGCTAAGATGTTAAGGAGCCTGTACGAGTTTACGAAATTGAATCTGGTGAGTAGCGTGAACAGGTATTTTCTGAGTGTCATGCGATGATGGTGTGTTATGAAATGGGGGTTTGGAATTCTTAAATTTGCTCACTGTTGCCGTGCAAGCCGCTAAGGCGAGATTTTCCCGCTAGGGCGGGGTAAAAACCGCTGTGGCGGGACAGACGCGACTTAAGTCGAAAATAAACCCCAAAAACGTTTATTCTACACTTTTTAACTTTGAGAGCTAAGGAACGACCCCATGTGCTTTCTTGACAATTTTCCACCATTCTTGAGGCTAAAGGTAAGGTTTTCACTCCCCGAATCCATTTTATGATCCGTAGAATATAAATTCGTGGTTAATTATTGTTGGCGAAGGGTTTTAGAGCTTTTTGGATGGTTGGAAAAGCCGTAATTTGGATATTGGTATCGTGGGTTTGATCTAGAATTGATAGTGTTGACTTTAATCCGGGTAGTAAGACATTCTTTATTGATCCCCGAGTTTTATAGATTTTTTGAAGACCGAGAACAAGCGGAAAGAATCTGGAAAGGAAAGAATCAAGTTTCTTAGGGGATTCAAGCTTTGGTTGAGGTAGGTGATGGTTGTGCTTTCATATTGATCACACTAATCGTAAATGAGGATAATTGAAAAATTATTTGCCATGAATCATGAATTGATCTTATGATTATGAGAATGTACATTGTGATTGTGATTGTGGCTTCTTGAATGGATCAGGTGTTACATTCCGGCACACTAACTTGGATCGGGTGCCACGTTTCGTCGCATATATGGGTCGGTTGTCACGTCCGGCACACTAACTTGGATCGGGTACCACGTACCGATACACTAACAATTTGGGTGTGGATTCCATGAAAGGACCAATGACTTGACATAATTGTAAATCTTGATATTGTGAACTTGTACGTTGTTGTGAGTGATAATTGATATTGTATATGTTTGGTATAGGCGTGATTATTATTGTTGTAATGACTTATATGTGTTTCGCCTATTGGGATAGCCGCGTCCTCTGACCAGTACATTGTGGCTGTATACTGATACTGCACTTGCTCTTTGTTTGTTGAGTACATGGCATATTCAGGCGCCTATTGACAGACCTTGCATAGAAGATCAGTGATCAATCGAATTGAAGGGTGAGCCAGTTCTTTCTGGCTGCCATGAGTTCTGTTTATTTTTGTGTCCACATTTTCACACTTAGACTTGTACTTAGGATTTTCTTTTGTTTAATTGGGTTGTACCCATCTCCTTAGACTTGCTATCCTTTTAAGAGTTTTGGTACATTAATTTTCAGGTTCTAAGCATTATTTCCGCATTTGGTTGTTAGACTTTTGTTGGAGTTTATGGGAACTCCATATCTTTCCTTTAGCATATAAACCTGCTTCCGTAACTTTAAATGCCTTAGTTTTGATTAAGTTATGTAGTTCTTGGTTAGCTAATTAGTATTAACGGTTCTCCCACTGGAGGGTTAGTGTGGGTGTCAATCACGATGGTGTGGGTCGTGATAAAATTATATGGAACAATACATAGCCAATAAATAAGGAAGACGAAAATATATGTTCACACAAAATTTACTCTAGTGTTCCATTTGATTTAAATCTCTTGCCACCAATACTTTACTTTTTCCGTTCATTTTTACATACGTATCTATTAAAAAATATATATTAGAATGTCTATGTTATCATATTATAAGAAAAAATGAAAATATATTTTTGAAATAGTGAATTTAACATCAAAACTAATAATTCAATGGACTACGTTGATAGCCATTGTTTTAGCAAAACCAGGAAGAAACTCCTTCATTTGAGGGAAAAAATAAAAATAAAAATAATAATGAAGAAGTGTCTTACCCAAGTCATATGCCTTTTTTCATATCTGTTTAATATTATTGTCTCTCCCACAACTTTTCGTCACTGTTAACTCATGCAAATCGTAAGAAAAAAATATGGCTGTGAGTTGATGAATGATTTGCTACAATTTTTTCACCAACTCTTTCTTATGAGGTACCTCGAATTTTGTTGAGTTTCGAATTTAATCAACTATTGCAAATAACACATGAGATTTTATAAGAAGAAGAAAAGTAGATAACTTAAAGAAATTATAGTTTAAACGTGTGAGGAAACTCTTCTTTTTATAGCTACCAAATAGTAGTATGAATAGATGTTAATTGTGCCTTATCCGAAAAGTAACAACCTTTCGAAAAAGTCACTGCTTATGGTAAAAGTCACAATCCTTTGAAAATGGCATAACTCATTAGAAAAGGCACAACTCTTCGAAAATATCACAACCCTTCGAAAATGTCACAAATCATTGAAAAAGTCACAACCCGTCAAAAAAACTCACAGCCCTTTGGAAAAGTCAAAACTCATTGAAAAAGTCACAATCCATTAATTTGAAAAGGTATCTACTTTCAATATAATAAAATTAATTAAATTCATAAATAAATTGACTATTTTTAATTAGGGGTATTATAGTAATTCAACATTTCTTTTGTCAAAATTTACAGATGGCAGAATTAATAATTTTGAATGACCCAAAGAAGACGAAGGGTACATATATATGTAATTATTATTTATATATGCCAATTAAATATTTAAACAATGAATATTTTATAACAAATAAATACTTTTATTTTGTAGGTGTAGATTATGAAATTGATAATGATCTACTAGTCATCCAAAGGAAGACATATGTTGATCGAATTTCTCTACAACTATTATAAAACATCACTCTCCTTCGACGACAAGTTCTCGATATGTATGCATCTGTAAAAAATGGAGAGTATTATTCCTTAAAAAGAAGGCGGAAACTATAAGGCATTAAATATTCTGTAACTATAATGTCGACATTTAAATTATGTGTTGTAACATAATAAAAAAAACTTTTAACAAGTTGAATACTTGATATATTATAAGAATTGTATAATTGAATTCGTTATAGAATAGTTATCAAAACATTTCACTTGATAACAATATTTTTGTATGATGTGTCTTGCAATGATCATAATATCAGTTGAATATGTTGCATCTTTCATTGATTCGAGCTTGTATATTACACATCGTACACTTATATTTTAGAAGTATTTATACTAATTAGCACGGTATACACGTGTGTTGCACGTGTTCGAAAACTAGTAAAACTATAAGCATTGAAACTCCTTTATCATTGGAGGGTAAGAATTAAAGATCTTACTTTGATTGTAGCTATAATTTAAGATCTAACCTTGATTGTAGCTTGAATCACAACAATGGATGCGTATGATGATTAGCATTTTAGAGGAGCGTATAAGGAAGTAGTTGAAAGCTTAAAAACTTTCGGGTTCTCACTTTTCTAATATAGTTTATGTTTTTATTATTTCCATCAAATATTTTGTACCGTTTTCTTATACTTTTCTTTCTGGACTGGGCCACTTTTGGCTTAGTTATTTGTAAATATTTTCTTTGTTTTTATGAGTTTGGGTGATTTGGGGTTGGAAAACAAAGAAGAAATTTCGTCGGACGAAATTAAGGGGTCGCCGCATGTCGTGCACTTAGTGCCCAGATTTGAATATTTCAGCTTCGCATCGCGGAGCTGAGACGAGGTGTTCTGCCTCAAAAGACGTTTTCAGAACCAAAATTTAATGAAGCCTCCGCGTCGCAGACCCACCTTCAAATCTTGAGTTTCTGTCTTTTCTCATGTTTAGCTATCTAAAATCATTCCTAAACAACAAGAGATCTTTCCAATCACAAATCTTAATCCTTGAATCCATAATTCAATTCAACGATCAGTTAAGAGTCAAGTCAAGAGCAATTAAAATCAAAATCAAGAGAAGTCAAGACTCAAGTAAGAGAAGTTCATTTCAAGCTTTCATAATTCTTTTACAAACGTTATAACTTTGTTTTAAGACTTAAGTTTTGAGTTCAGTAAAGAGTAATGTTGAAGTTCTTTCCTTCAAAGAAACATATGGGGACTAAGTATTTCCCAAATAGATTTAAAATGTTTTACACATTTAAATAAGAGCGGAAACAGAGATTTCCAAAGGGCCTCCAGGCCATTTTTCAGAAAAGAATAATAGCTTTCTAAATGAAGCAAGTAGGGAAACTAAAATTTCCAAGATAGCCTTTGAGCTAAGTTTTTGAGCACTAATCTCAAATCATTGAAGAAGTATGCTTTTAAAACAGAAGAGCCAGTATATTTTGGGAGTAGTATTGAGCATCGAATTGGGGACGAGCATGAGTTTAGATAACTCACGTCACCATAGAACCATGTAGCCATCATGGGTAGAAAAGGGTCATACTATTTAGATGAATCCTTTTTGCTAAAGACTAGTGGATACATTAGGCAGTTCAGGTTCTATACCTTTGGCCGGGTATAGGATGTGCTGGCAGCGTGAGGTAGATCGATGTATCATCACTATAGCTCTTATGTGATGGTTGTTGGTTAGAGAAACTCCCACAGAAGTTATTGTATTTTTATATACATCAGTTTATTGTATTTTTACATACATTTCAGAGTTATGTTGTTTCCTTGTATATACATAGAGTTGACATCATGTTTTTAAACAGCTTTTCTTTATATTGCACTTGTTTAAACTACTTTATATTGTAATGAGTTCAGTAAGTATTCATGAGTTGAGAAGAGTCAAGGTAAGTGTTTCTTTCAGATTTCCCTCTCAAGCCTATATTGTTTTAGCATTCCAACTCACATACTCGTACATTCAATGTACTGATGCCAGTTGGCCTGCATCTTATTATGATGCAAACACGGGTAACTAGGATCGGCATTCCGACGCATCGTTGATCCATTGAGCAGTTCAGAGTCTATTGGTGAGCCTCCTTGTTTTCCGGAGGATCCATTTCATTGCTTGCAAGTTTAGTTTATTATGATGTTGTGGTGTCTGTCCCAACATCCATCTCAATTGTTATTAGAGGCTTCATAGACAGTCAGATGTTAGTTCTTTAGTCTTATTCATTTCATTTGTATTGTTTAAGACTTGAGTTTGCCTTAAAGGCCAGTTGAATGTTCCTTTATAACATTCTAGTTACGTAAAAAATGTGTATGCGATGAGTTAAGTCTTCTGCTGAGTTAGTAAGCTAGGCCAAGGGTTCGCTTGAGGCCAGTAATGGTCTTCTAATGCCGGCCACGTCCAGGGTGTAGGCTCGGGGCGTGACAAAACCCCTTTTACCATTGGACGGTAAGAATTAAAGAGCTTACTTTGATTATAGCTAGAATTAAAGATATCACCTTGATTGTAGCTTGAATCACAACAAAGGAAGTGTATGATGGTTAGGATTTTAGAGTAGCGAATAAGGAAGGAGCTGGAAGATTCCGACTATTTGTGTTCTCAATTTTCTAGTATAGTTTCTGTTTTTATTATTTCCATCGGATATTTTTTTTACCATTTGCTTATTCTTCTGTTTTTGGACCAGGTCACTTTTGGGCTCGGTTATTTGTAAATATTCTCTTTGTTTTTATGAATAAATGGGCCTCGCCTAATTAAAAATGGTTTTTTTTAATAAAAGTTAATCAATTCAAATAGGATCTTTAATAAATATGTACTTTCTTCATCAGAATATGAGATACCATCCACATTAATTAGGGTAACGTCTCTCAATTAAGTTTTTCATTTTTAATTACCTTTTTTTATTTAAACACCATATATGGCTTAAGAATTTGTTGATGGTTGAAATCCTCCTGGTCATAAATTAAGCTAACAGTTGGCTGAAATTGTGAACCTAGCAGACACATTTATGTCAAAGTGATTTTGACTAGCATAAAAATATGACAATTTCAAAAAGTTCATGTTTTGTTTCATATTTTAAGGCTAGTGTGTAAGAAAAACTTAATACACATTCGCATGTTAAATACCTTAATATTACAGAGATTGGTATTATATAACAAAACTGATCTTTTTACCATCTTGCCTTGCCCTAACTTACGTTACCACATTCGTTAATGATGAAAAATGGTGTAAAATTAAATGTGTTGTAACCCTCATAGTAGGATGGAGATCCAATTTGTAGAGGTTCATTAAGGTTTTATCTGCTACACCAATCAAATAATCGGTGTACGAATGAAATCTATTCTTTGTTAAATATGATTTATGAGCTTTACATTAATTGGTCCACAAATAAAATAATAATTTACATTCTCCTAAATGGCTCAATGACTCGAATTTCTCTACCACTATTAAAAAACAGCACTCTCCTTGGACGACAAGTTCTCTATATGTATGCATCTTTTAAAAAATGGAGGGTATTATTCCTAAAAATAATAAGCGGAAACATGAAGGGATTCAATATTTTGTAACTATAAATTCATTATTTAAATTATGTGTTGTAACATATTAAAAAAGAACTTTTAACAAGTTTTATATTTGTTATATTATAAGAATCGAATAAATGAAGTCGTAATACTATCGTTTTCAAAACAATTCACTTGATAAAAATATTGTTGTATCATGTGTGCTGCAATGATCTTAATATCAGTTGAATATGCTGTATCTTTCATTGATTCAAGCTTGTATTTTACACATCATACACTTATATTTTAGAAGTATTTATACTAATTATCAAGGTATACATGTGCGTTGCACGTGTTCGAAAACTAGTAAAAGTATAAGCATTAAAACTCTTTACCATTTGAGGGTAAGAAATAAAGATCTTACTTTGATTGTAGCTAGAAATAAAGATCCCACATTGATTGTATCTTGAATCACAACAACGGAAGTGTATGATGATTAGGATTTTAGAGGAGCCCATAAGGAAGAAGCTAGAAGCTTCCAACTATTTGTGTTCTCACTTTTCTAATATACTTTATGTCTTTATTATTTCCATCTTATATTTTGTACCCTTTACTTATGCTTCTATTTCTGGACTGGGTCACTTTTGGGCTCGGTTATTTGTAAATATTCTCTTTGTTTTTATGAATAAATGGTCCTCGCCTGATTAAAAATTACTTGTTTTTTTAAATGTTAGCCAATTTAAATAGGATCTCTAATGAATATGTACTTTCTTCATCAGAAGATGAGATACCATCCACATTAATTAGGGTAGCGTCTCTCAAATAAGTTTTTCATTTTTAATTACCTTTCTTGATTTAAAAACCATATATGGCTTAAGGATTTGTTTATGGTTGAAATCCTCCTTGTCATAAATTAAGCTAAAAGTTTACTGAAATTGTAAACCTCGTATAAACATCTATGTCAAAGTGGTGTTGGCTAGCATAAAAATATGACAATTTCAGAAAGATCATGTTTTATTTCAAATTTTAAGGCTACTGTGTAAGCAAAACTTAATACACATTAGGATCTTAAATATATTAATATTATAGAGATTGGTATTATATAACAAAACCGATCTTTTTACCATCTTGCCTTGCCCTAACTTACGTTACCACATTCATCAATGATGAAATAAGGTGTAAAATTAAACATGTTGTAACCCTAATAGTAGGATGGATAACCAATTTGTAGAGGCTAATTAAAACTCTATCTGCTACGCCAATCAAATAATCGGTGTACGAATAAAATATATTCTTTATTAAATATGATTTATGGGCTTTACATTAATTGGGCCACAAATAAAATAATAAGTTACATTCTCCCAAATGGTTCGAATTTCTCTACAACAATTACAAAACACCACTCTCCTTCGACGTCAAGTTCTCAATATGTGTGCATCTATAAAATAAAATGGAGGGTATTATTCCTTAAAAAGAAGGCGGAAACTTGAAGGCATTAAATATTTTGTAACTATAAGGTCGACATTTAAATTATGTGTTGTAACATATTCGTAAAAGAACTTTTAACAAGTTGAATACTTGATATATTATAAGAATTGTATAATTGAATTCGTTATAGTATAGTTTTCAAAACAATTAACTTGATAACAATATTTTTGTATGATGTGTCTTGCAATGATCATCATATCAGTTGAATATGTTGCACCTTTCATTGATTTGAACTTGTATTTTACATATCCTACACTTATATTTTAGAAGTATTTATACTAATTAGCACGGTATACACGTGTGTTGCACGTGTTCGAAAACTAGTAAAAGTATAAGCATTAAAACCCTTTTACCATTGGAGGGTAAGAATTAAAGATATTACTTTGATTGTTGCTAGAATTAAAGATCTCACTTGATTGTAGCTTGAACCACAACAATGGAAGTGTATGATGATTAGGATATTAGAGGAGCATATAAGGAAGGAGCGGGAAGCTTCCAACTATTCGTGTTCTCACTTTCTAATATACTTTATGTTTTTATTATTTCCATCGGATATTTTGTACCCTTTGCTTAAGCTTCTATTTTCGTAACGGGTCACTTTTGGGCTCGGTTATTTGCAAATATTCTCTGTTTTTTATGAATAAATGGGCCACACAAGATTAAAAAAATGACTTGGTTTTTTAAAAAGCAGTCAATTCAAATAGGATCTTTAATGAATATGTTGTTTCTTCATCAGAAGATCAGATACTATCTACATTAATTAGGGTAATGTCTCTCACTTAAGTTTTTCATTTTTAATTACCTTTCTTTATTTAAACACCATATATGGCTTAAGGATTTGTTGATGGTTGAAATCCTCGTTGTCTTCAATTAAGCGAACAGTTGGCTGAAATTGTGAACCTAGCATACACATTTATGTCAAAGTGATTTTGACTAGCATAAAAATATGACAATTTCAGAAAGTTCATATTTATTTCAAATTTTAAGGCTAGTGTGTAAGCAAAAATTAATACAAATAAGGATCTTAAATACATTAATATTAAAGATATTGGTATTATATAACAAAATTGATCTTTTTACTCTCTTGCCTTGCACTAACTTATGTTACCACATTCGTCAATGATAAAAAAAACGTGCAAAATTAAATATGCTATAACCCTAATAGTAGGATGGAGAACCAATTTGTAGAGGTTAATTAAGACTTTATCTGCTACACCAATCAAATAATCGGTGTAAGAATGAAATCTATTGTTTATTAAATATGATTTATGGGTTTTTACATTAATTGGGCCACAAATAAAATAATAAGTTACATTCTCCCAAATGGCTCAATAACCACATGACTATAATAGACTAGTTTCTGGATACGTGTGTTGCACGTGTGTCCTATGTAAATTTTATAGATCTATTAGAAGATTAAATTCTATGAAAACATGTGTATTTTGAAATTTTGTTTGTATTGGTTAATAAACATCCAATGAATTCACAAATGACTAATTTAAATCCAAATAAAAAAACTTACAACAATAATTTTTTTTATAGAAAATTTAATTAAATAAGTTTAATATAGAGAAACATAAAAAGTAAACAGAGAAGAAAAAACAACATATATGTCATTTTAAAGAATTTAATAATAACAATATAGATGAAAAAAAGAAATATATAGAATCAATACATTCATTTTTGAGTTGTGGTTGATATTGCTCCAACAATCAATCAAAATTGCATTCTTCTTCATCAATTCAAACTAAAGCATGAATTAAATGATACATAAAATAGTGATAAGTGCTTCACTACTATCACTATTGAATGAACAGGATGATCTTGGATAAGGGTCTCATGAAACAAAAAAGATTAATTATATAGATAAAAATGAAGGAATACCAAAAGATATCTTAAAGTTTTAAATAAAATAGTTAGGGTTTATGATTATCAAAAACATGAGAGTTATTAAAATTAAGAATAGAAATTAAATAAATAATTTGATATGAGTTATATAAATGAATATTTAATGCAAATAAAAGATAAAAGTAATAAATAAATAAATAATAGTACAAATAATATAATCGTTTAAACCTATAAAGACAACCAATCTAAAATCAATAAGTCAATGAGAAATTATGCCAAAAAAGGATAGTAAGAAAGTGCGACAAAAAACTAATATGGAAACGGAAAGAAGTAGAAGAAATGTAACTGCATTATTAATTTATTATAGTGATTATTACCAATATTTATCATGAAACAGTTTTGTACATTGTCATAAATGAATAATTTAGATTTTAGATTTTTTTAGAAAATAATTTATTTCTTGTTTTAATGGTATTACTGTAGTAACTCAACTTTATAGGGTTATTTTGGTATTTCAACTTTTAACTATTTTTGTTCCACTTTCAGTAATATTTAATATATAATATAATATAATAATAATAATGAAATAAATATTAGTTGCGCATATAATAAATCTCTTCTATAATGTTTCTCATACATAAAACAATATGATTGTAACACCCTGGAAGTTGGAAGTCAAAAGGAAAAGGAAACTATAGATTTTTGGCACTGAAGCAGGTTCTACGAGTCCAACCTACGAATAGTAGGAAGTTCTATGGGCAGTAGGAAGGGAGTTGTAGACTTGGAAATGAGTTTTTGAAATTTCAAGTTTCTGAGTTTTGACCTACGAATGAACAGGACGAACCGTAGAAAGGTTGACGAGTCGTAGGTGGGTTCCGTAGGAAGGTGCCAAACGTAGTGAAATTTTAAACATAAACTTGGATTTTTATGGATGGGTTCTATAGAGTATAAAAATTTATATGGGTCGTAGAAAGGTCTCGTGGAAAGTAGGCTGAATTTTTTGGGTTTCTGAAGTTGGTTCTACAATTGACCAATACAGATCGTAGGAAGTTCTACGGACCGTAGGTCCAAATAGTAGGAACCCTCTAAAATTTATTTTTAAGGGTATTTGGGTCTTTTACTATGCATTAAATGCCTATTCTATATCGTTTTACCCCTATTTCTAAGTCCTATAACTACTCTTCTACCCGTAAAACTACCCAACTCTCTTGTTTACTCAAATTCTCAATTCACATGCACATTCATCATCCTCAACTCTCTCTCAAGTTCAAGGAAGAAGAAGCTAGGGTTTCCAAATCAAGCTTCTTTTTAACCATTTCTTTTAGGCTTTGATCCTCAAATCAAGCTAGGGTTTTATCAATGATTTCCATTCACCCATTAAGCCCCAAAGGTTTCTCAATTATCCAAGTTCATTTTCATCAATTTGATTAAGTTTTCATTCAATATCTCATGAGCTCTAATTGTGTTGATTCAATTTTTTGACTTTGATCTGATTATGACGATTTTGATTCAATTACATTCTTTCCAATTGATATCACATGAACCCATTGATTGAGCATGATTTATGACTGTGAACTTTCAAAGACATGAATTTATGAAGAAACTATGAATCTATAAATGATGTTTTCATGAAGGTTATGCACATTTATGAAAAGAAAGGTTTAATTATCTAGGTTGCTTTAAGATAAGAATTTATGAAATTACGAAATGATAACGTCACATATTAAGGAATCATGCTTGTTGAAAGGTTTTCTCACACATGCTTGATTCAAGATTTAATGAGCTACTCTATGATATTTTAAGCATACTTGAGTCATTGCTCCAGAGGAGGAATGAAGGAAGGAAACAGAGTGGGCATATTTTAATACGCAAGAACATGGAGAATAGAAAGAACGAATAAGGAATAGAAAGAGAATTGTGGCATCGTTTTTTGTATCGTACCACCTTGAGGAATTGTAAAATAATTGTGCAAAGGAATTGGCAAAAACATGTATGAAATGAGAAATCTAATTCCTTGTGTTCTGTTGCGTCACGTCACCAGGTCTAGGATCCTCTTTTTTATATGTAAATATATATAATATGATTGTTGATTTTATTACTCATTATAGGCCTTTTTCCTTAGACTTGTAATCGTAATAAAATTTACATGGGACACACGTGCAACACACGTATCCAAAAACTAATATTACTAGAAGATTGAAGCTAAGAAAAATAGTATACAAGGCAGTACCATTAGCGATTCATCAAAAACACTGTCCACACAAGAATTGGGCATGTCTAATCATCTCTTAAAGAAGATAGGGAAGTACAGAGGATTTGTGGCAAGCTTTCCCATAACTCGCGTAATTATGACAACTGCTTTTCCAAAACGTACTCGCATAACAATTATTAATGATGTATTAACCCTAAGTTAGTAGTATAAAATATATAGAGGTCAACCACTTGTAAAATAATTAAGCAAGAATCAAACAGTTTTCACAAAAGCCTCATATTCTACTCCTACTCCCTCCTACCTCTAGGGCCCATTTCAACCTTTTGTTTTATCAACATTCAATGTACCTCATAATTGTTGACTCTTATTGGCATCTAAGAAAAAATGTGGTTGCGTGTGCTGGTGTTTGTAGGAGTTGGAGACAAATCATGAAAGAAATTGTCAATGCACCTGAAATTTGTGAAAAAATGATGTTCCCATCTCCTTGAAGCAAGTTCGACTCTTGATTATTATGTCTTTTCATTCTTGTTGTTTGCTATCTGTTAGTTTGACTGAAGGTAGTTATCGACAAACAATAGTAGAAGATATAAACATCAACTATATGGTTCATCCCCAATGCAGATAACTACCTTCGTTCAAACTAACACATAGCAAAACAACAAGAATTCAAATGCATATAAATCAAGTGTTGAACCTTGTTCAAGGAGATGGGATGTCAATTTTCGGTAAATTTTAGGTGCTTTGACAATTTCTTTCATTATTTCTCTCCAACTCCTACAAACACCAGCACAAGCAACCACACTTTTTCTCAAACGCTAATAGACGACTCAATCCTCATTAGTACATGGTTAGCAATTATGAGGTACATTGAATGTTTATAAAAATAGAAAGCTGAAATTTTTCCTAGAGGAAGGCATGAGTTGGAATAGAATTTGAGGCTTTTGTGGAGATTGTTTGATTCTTTCTTAATTATTTTACACATGGTTTCTCTCTATTTATACTTCTAACTTAGGGTTAATATATTATTAATAATTTTTATGTGAGTCCCTACATATTTTAATATTCATTACATTTCTCTGTGTTGGTTGCCCGATATCTATTTTTTTTTAGTGACCTGCCTTAAATTTAATTCTCTTCTATAATGGGTAACTTATAATTATCTTACAATTAAGTTCAATTAATACTATATCATTTGACTAGTAACCTTTGATATAGTAGGTTTTTCATATGTATATTGTTTCAATTAAAATGAACTCTCTTTTAAATCTTTTGTAGGATGCTACTACACCTTTATATTCTTTTGGAGAAGAGTTAAGTGGTGATTCCAAAATAACTGAGATAGACGACTAATCCACGCAAGTTACAAGCACAACCCCATGATGCACAATAGTCTAGAAATTCTTATTTGTTCTTTCTCTTTTATAGAGCTTTTCACAACATACTTTTGTACAATTTTGAATCTCATTTGTATCGCCAAATATTTGAACTCTAAGTGTATGATGACAAAAACACCGTTTGGTTCCAATTCTCCATCGAAAATCGATAGCGATGAAAATAACGTGGTTTCACTAATTCGTGTTTCCGCTCTGGTGATGTTGAGTTTATGAGTAAAATAATAGATGGAGAAGGTATATATGTTGTTTCATCGGTTGTCGATTGAAAGAAAATGAAAATTGGTATTCTTGTCAAGAGGATAACTAGCATAAGCGACAAGGACGATGTCATTTCTACGGTTGTTGATAGAAATGTCGTTGGTCTTACTGTTACGAAGATGCTAAGTTCTTTGACTAAAACTGATGAAGATGAAAATTAAGTGGTTTTACTATCTAACTAGAGAAACTGCATCATTTCATCACCACCCATCTACAATGACATCATCCTTATTGGTGTCGTCAGTCGTCCTCTGGACAAGAACAACAAATTCCACTTTGTTTCCATCAATAATTGGTGAAACAACAAAACTACCTTCTCCACTACCGATTTTACTCGTAGACATCATGAACATCATCAAAGCAGTAGACCCAAATGATGAAAATACATTATTTCATCAAAATCGATTTTATAAGGAAAACTAGAATCGATCGGTGTTGTCATCATCATACACTTAGTTTTAAAATTCACGGGAATACAAATAAGAATCAAAATTGTACAAAAATAACTTTGGATAAGATTTGTAATAGAAGAAAAACTAAACAACAACTTTTAAGCCTTTGATCATCATGGAGTTATGCTTTAACTATAGTAAATAAGTCTTCTACATCACTTATGTTGGAATCACCACTCAAGTTTCCGCAAAAAGATGATAAAGGTGTAGCATCTTAACAAAAAAAATTGGGATAATGCATAAGTACCCCTGAACTATACCCGAAATTCCAGCAACTCATCAAAACTTAACTAGAGTTCTACTGTCACGCCCCGAGACTATACCCTGGGCGGGGCTGGGACTCTAGAACCATTGATGGCCCCAAGTGAACCTTGGCATGGCTTACTGCTCAGTGGAACACTTTACTCATGATAAAACACTTTAAAAAGTAAATTGTAACTTAAAGGATAACTTAGAATGTTTTATAAATAAACAATCAACTAGCCAAAATGGCAACTCAAGTCTCAACATAACTGAATGAAATTGAAAAGACTCATGAACTAACAATATCTAACTATCTATGAAGCCACTAACAAGTGAGAGGGACATCGGGACAGCACCCATGACATCCTAATAAACTGAAATGATAAAACAATAAGAAAGGGGATCCTCCGGAAGCAAGGAGGCTCACCAACAACTCTGAAACTCAACTGGATCAACGAAGCACTGGATGTTGATCCTGGTTACATGTATCTGCATCATAAAAGATGCAGGCCAAATTGCATCAGTACATTGAATGTACGAGCATGCAAGGGGAATTCTAAAACAAGAGATAATCTTGAAAGGGAACTGAAGGAACTTACCTAGTCTCAACTCAACTCAACTCATTTCAGAATAAAGTAGTAATATAAATGCAATATAGATAAATTCTTTAAAATATGTAGATAACAACTCAGTGTATTGAAAAATACAATAATAACTTGGTTTCTATATGAAAATACATGTAACTCTGTGTATATAAGAATACAAAATATCTCTGCGGGAGTTTCTCTAACTGACAACCATCACTATGAGCTAGGTGACGATACATCGTCTTGCCTAACAGCTGCAGGAAAGTCATATACCTTGTCGGGGGTATAGAACCTAACTACTAAGTGGATCGACTAGTCTATGCTAAAAGCATTAAGGAATCATATAAAAAGTATGACCCTTTTCTACCCATGTTGGCTACAGGGTTTATAGAGAATTTGAATTATCTGAAATCAAACTCGTTCCCAAATCAGTGCTCAATAATACTCCCAAAAACTAGCTCATATGTTTGAAAACATAACTCTTTCTGTGATTTGAGATAATTACTCAAGAACTAGCTCAAAAGCTATCTTGGAATTCAGTGTTTCTTCTCTTGTTGAAATGTAAAATGATTTACTCTCTTGGAATACTTAGTTCCCGTATAATCTTTTGGAAAAAAAGAACTTCACTCTTACTCTTTCTCAACTCAATGCTCAAGGCTTAAAACAAGATTAAAGCATGTGTAAAAGTCTTTTGAAAAGACTATAAGAACTCTCTAGACTTGACTCTAAACTTTCCTTGAATTTAAATTTATGGATTTAGGGTTATTGATATGCTCAAATTACACCTCCCTAAAGAAGCATAAGCGATCGTTATCAAGTAAAGAACCCAACTTGTAGGTTGGGGTCGATCCCACTAGGAAACTGGTTTAGACTTTACTTTAACCAACAATTATATTCAATTAGTCAAAGTACATCCAGAAACAAGTAATAAAAAAGGGGGGGATTTGTGAAACAAATTGTAATAATTCAGTAAGTAATCAGTAAACAAAAGTCAATTTTTTTTCGCTGTTATCACGATAAGAAAATTAACTAGGGTATACGTGTTCACCACAAGCTCATAACTCAGTAATCCTAGTAATAGCAACCCTTTCCTAGTGAATTACATGCAAAGTGATAAGTTAGGTATCTCTAAATCCTTGGTCCGGCATCTAGAGA